>JAUTBT010001746.1:0-28648 GCA_032361225.1 Lepetodrilus schrolli
ATTTGTATTGGCTTACATTTTCTAATGCATACGAGTTGATAGTAAACACTGTTTTATAGTCTTGCTTGCGTCCACCAAAGATAACAACTTGTGACTTCATAGCATTAATATGGAGATTATATTCTTTACAATACAGACTAAAAACATCAAGTGTACGTTGCAGATCAATAGCACTGTCTGCCATTAGGACAGTGTCGTCAGCATATTGACAATAATTCACCAATGCACCAATCAATGTTTCCAATTTTCAATGGATTTCACTTGTGTTTTACTGATTACTGCTTGTCGCTTGTCGGCTGTGTCAAATTCAACAGCCGATGAACGATGTATGGACCTCTTCTGCTTTTTTTCGTTTTCATCATAGTAGTCCTACTACATATATCGCACGTTATTTACAAAATATAACATGTATTCTTTATATATATTTAAAAAAAAAAAATTCTTTTAAATTATGCATTTAATGCAATTGAATGCAAATATCAAAGATACTTCGCTGTCGTAATCAATCTAGGTAAATGGCAGACCAATTACGGTGTTGAATTGACAGGTCAAAAAATGATGTAATGCCCATAGCCCTCTCACTTACTTCATAATTATGTACAGTAATTACTTGTATTAGGTATGCCATAATAGGTTTTGATGGTCATAACAAATATACTTTTAAAAAGAGCAGATGTTACGTAATGTTATGTATTACTGAAAATGGACCACACAAGTTTCAACTTGTAGTGTCCATACGCCCTGTAGTGTACATACCCTCAACTCATTATTGTTGCTAAATTAATCAAATACTAAGATATTTCATCAAATATCATTTGATACTAATATATATAACGAAACAAAGTTATGTGCATTATTATTTAATAAGCTTTAAGCCTGATAGCTAACTTCCAAAATAACGTATTTATACGCTACATTCATCATGTTCATAGATTAGCGAGTGTGTGACGTAGCTCATATATTTACAGTTGATGGACATTCAATTGTGGGAAACTTTCAGTTAAAGGTCTTTTCATTTAAAAGCATATAACATAGGAGTTTGGGAGTGCAATAAACTCATTGGCAAAATGATACTAGTATTATGCTTGCTTTCATGATTAGCTACGGTAGACTACTGCCACTAAATTTTCACATGCTCTTGTCTCAAATGATTAGAATATAGATATTGTGATTGTGCACCTATTTTAACTTTGAATAAACGAAAACACAATTTTAAAAACACCCCAGAACTCATGTAACGTTTTATTTCAAATGACATCATATAAATGTACAAAATCAATAACCAGCTGATAATAGTCACTATTTCGTGATGAATATTAAAAGAGGGAGGTAAAAATAACAGCGTATACTGAATACTGTTTGGTAGGCAACGAATAATATTCTATGTAAAAATTATGCTACATTGTTACGCGCACTGTTCCTTTCAATATCTATATGTATATCTAATGTAGATATGTAATGTTACGAATTAGCAATGCACATGCATGTATGCGTGTCTCCAGAAGGAATACATAACTATGTAACATCATGAGTGTATTTTTCCAATTATCCGTAGAGTGAACTGTTATATACACGTAGGCCTATTGTTGTTAAAATAATATCGACATATTTATAAGATAGATCTAGTACTAATAAAACACTCTAAGAAACATAGATTATAGTGAAAGATCGTAACATAATAGTTTAATATAAAAATATATATATGACAATAGCTATTATTAATTAATGTTACAACGCTAGTATGATTACTTATTCTCAATCTAAACAAATGTTCAAACTGGAGTTTGTTCTTTTCTTAAGAATGACAGCAGAACTTTAGGTATAAATCTTCCTGCTACAAATAATGTAGATCTAGGAGTAGCGCATAAGATATCACTAGAAATGTTGCGCTATTATTATATGTTGTGTGGGGTATAGTACAAAAACAACCGATTAGCATACAGCAAAATGAACGTCAATGGCGCTCTCGTTTCAGTTGAATGAGAGCAAAAAGTATGAAACAAACAAGATAGGATTGATGAGGTCGGCTGGAATTAACCAGCTTAACCAGCAGGTAACCTAGTTGTGCATATTTCATCCAATTCCATAGCTGTCAAATTGCTTGGATGGTGTTGTAGTTTGCCGTCCGATGTCAACATACCGTGTGTTGATGTCGACGAGTAGATCTATCGTCCGCTTGCATTCCATACGTCAACGTGAGAAATATACTTACAGGTGTTGTCCTGCCCCCTCTGGGCAATCAACCGTAAGACATACTACTAAATATGCAATATTAATTTTTAAAGTTCATTTTCATTTACTTTTTTTTAACAAGTTTATGAATCGTAGACCTCTACACTAGAATGTAAAATTGATTGCAAATTATGCATATGAGACCCGTTGAAAATTATTAGAAATGGCGCCATTCCATGATTTAGTATATCAGTCTTGTTGTATATATATGTATTGTTTAGATAACATTAATGGCATAAGCCTTCAGAATAATACTATGTTTGGGAAATGATTCCATCGGCGAAGGACACCGACAATTCCACTTCTGCCGACTTGCATGTGATGGTCGCCATAGCGGACGCTGGGTGTTGTAGCAACTTGGGTACACATTGCGATCCACCTACTGAATAACACTTCCAAGAATGTTTTTGTTTTCATTTCCTGTTCGTTGTCAACAACGCTTTTTTTACTTAGAGTAAATCCAACACGGTCATCTCTTTTAGAGTAGATTTAAGTCTACTTAAGTCTTTGTAAATAAACAAATACTAGAGTTGAGCCTTGCTATTCCATACAGGCTGCGAATTCCGTACACATAGATAAACGAGTATTCTGCTTTTCCCTATTAGTTTTTGCTTGACATTTACTTCCCTATTACTGGTAAAAAGAACAATACAGGTGATAATCATACAGGTTGACCCAAAAGGTCATATATTAATAGTTACAGGATGATTGGTGGCTATTTCTAACACAACGTCATCAAGATCAGGTTTCTCAAAAAACCCATTCTGCATAGGCAAACTAGGTTGACAATGTCCAACCGTAATCAATGGGCAGTAAATATGAATGCAAAGACTATTACAATGCTAATATATGAAATTTAGATGTCCATAGATACATAAGAAGTTACAATTTGATTGTTTCCGATTACCATGAAGTCATATTTCAAAGGATAAAATCTGTACGGAATAGAATGCCCTTTTAAAGTTGGAACAATGTTAGTGATACTAATTCCGTACACTAACATCGCAAACATATGAAGTTGGTTATCTACTGCACATACTGCTAATTCTGTACGTGTCTGAATAAATGAGTATTTTGCTTTTCCATCAGTTTTTTGCCTGATATTTACCTCCCCTTTATGGGTAAAGAGAACCGAAAAGCTGATAATCATGCAGGTGGACCCAATAAGGTCATAATGTTACCATATATTTCATTTGTGGCTATGTGTATGGAATATGACAATGTCTGTGCGGAATTATCAAACTTACATTTCTTTAGTATACCGATTAAATAGGACTATTGTCATGTTTTATTCACTATTTTCCGGTAAAAGAATAATCCCATAATGGATAGCGCCACCCGAAAATACTGTGAGACATTACTTGTGAGGTCAACCAAGTAGATTAGTCATAGGTGTATGGAAATGCAAGGCTTGACTCTACAGGTCTACATCTTCAGACTCCGAGATGTTGTCTTTTAACTTTTATTTATGTTTTTTTTCTCAAAAGAAACATCAAATTCTGCTTTTTTAAAATTTTATAAATGTTAACAACTTTTAGAAGTTTAGTTCATGTTTAGGTAATATTCTATTGCAGCTTATATTTCCAGTGAAACCTGAATAATGCACTGTAATACTAGTATCTCAATTTCCTATAGTTTAATAGACTAAGGGGGATATCTCTAATCATTGAACACTGTCAAAATAACCTTTCACAACCACTGGTACCACTATAGCTATGTAACCATGGTAACATACATATTATAAAATAATAAAAATATTGAAAAACAGGGATATGCGGAAAATGTAGCTGGTTACCCAATATACGTGTGTAGACATCAAATGTACATACTTGCATGTAAAAATAGGTTTGACCATGAAATATGTAAACAAACCTATGATTGTATACAGTTAGACATCAGTTTTCTAACCACTGGCCATCCGGGCCAGTAACTTTTCAAATCTACTGCCCTGTTAAAAATCAGCTGGCCCTGAAGCCAAAAACAAGAATATGAGGGAAAATGGTAAAAATATGTTTATTTAGTATATTATGGTACATTCACAAATATATACTATATAGATCTAATAATGATGAACAAAGAAGGAAATTAATTGGGATCAGTGCCATAGTTCCGATCAATGTGCGCTTCGCACAAACACCGACTACAGATGGTAGCCAGTCAACAATCCGAATAGTTCACTGGACCTTCTAGACGTTGCATTGACGGAATTGCATGATTATATCCTAATGGTCGTAACAGCATCTACTTCCGTTTGTTGTTTTACCTTAGGCGGCATTACCGGTTTTACCATCAGCTGATCATTGACAATATTATTTTTATCATGGTCACTTAAATTATAGCTGGCCTGACGGACCCCGAAGTTCATAAAACTGCTGGCCCGAAGTGAAAACAACTGGCGTCAGGCCTCTGGGCGAGCGGTAATTTCGAACACTGATTGTATGCCTTTAAAGTTAGTGGAATTAATGAACATAACTGACATTCTGAACTTTAAAGTTAAAATAAAAATCATAGCTTAATGGAATCACTCTAGATCTATCATTGCCAATTATATTTTAGCCCAGGAACTGAATTTACATGTCTCTCCATGCACCAAAAGATTTGAAATATAAGATGAATGTTCAAAGGGAGACTTTTGTCATCTGTACAAATGCCACTTGTCACATCTGCTCATATGTCTCAAGCATATGCGTCCAGAGCTTTGGAATTTTGGATTTTTTTAAAGTTATCGTAACACAAAGACTTAAAGCCTATCCCACATCACACTACTTTACCCGACTGGACTGGACGGTCGAGTCGTTGCTTCTAAATCTGATCAAACAGTCGTACCATCCATTGGCATGACACGACACGACACAACACAACTGAATTCAACTGTACACAAATTCATATATTTAATTGTGGTAATCGAGCAAACTGGAATTGAATTACTCCCATTTGCACATATTATTTTACAATATTAACAGTGAACACCAATGAACCTAAAATTACACAAATAAAGGGGGCCAATCACTTATAACTATGTTTTTACCTAAAGACAAATATTAAAAATACCATAAATTGCTTAAAGCGGCTCAAATTCAACTGAAAGTTGGAGCATGCAGGAGTTATTCCCCCTTCATTCCCACGCCTGTATTATATGTATATTATATTACATGTCCTCCACATGTCAATATGAGTTTGTACCCACTTTCTTCCATCTAAAGTGTTTCCGCCATATCATTGGATGCCAGTGAGTAGTCAGTTGTCCAGATGCATTATGTCAAACAATGCACACTACACGATTGGACGGTCCAGTTGCATCGTAGCTACATCACACTATTCAACTGAATTCAGTCATCTCAAACAGCGATAAAAAAATCAGTCACTGACGACCAATATTTCATAACACATCATACGATGCGACTGGACCATCAAGTCCTGGGACCGGTCACTGTTCCTTCGACTTAATTCACATGTCCTTGAATAATGTGTCACCAGTCATTACAATAATTAATCTTATTTGTAGCATCTGATCATACCCGATTTTGCACATGCAAATATGCTTGTGTCAAGATATATTAATGTTCTGGCAACATATGTTTTAAACAGTTGCCGAAAACGTCACATTTCCGTCATTTGATGACTTTTCATGCAGGTATGCCATTTAAATAGGTTAACGGTCATGTTAGCATCATGCAATGATAAAATCACATGGCTTAGATAGTCACAGTCAAAGTCAGGAGGAACAGTAGATATTTATCTTAATCCGTTAACATGTTAACACAAGTGACTTAAGTGCATAAGTCTGTTTTTTTACATAGGCGGTTTAAAGATTCTGGTGATAACCTACACAGTGACTATTGTTTTATTTACGTACCTTACGTCGTTGTATCCCGATCTATCACGTGTGTGCCATCCTGAATGTGATTACACTTTTGAACAATGCTGTGCAATCTTTATATTCAGCCTGGCAAGTACAATCCTGGATTCAAGTCTTGCAGATCCAACACCATTGATCTAGATACATACCAAGAGAGGGTGGATTTGGGAAGGTGCAAGGAGAATGTCAAGAATTTGGCACCAGGATACAAAAATGGCCAGGTATTATAAAAGCAGAAGAAACCTTTTGTAGGCATGATCATGTCATTGATGTTATACATTGTACCTATATGATGTTATGTTATGGTACCAGATATAAAAAAATATATAAATTAGATATGAGAGCAAAACTTTGAAGGCATACAATCACGGTTTATTGATATATAATATTTCATGGTCAACGTATTTTACCTGAAAGTATATTTATTTGATTTTTCTACACACATATCTTGGGCAACAAGGTACATTTTCCGCATGCCCCACTGGTTTTCAATATTTTCCTATTTTATTTTATAAACAAGTAACTAATCTGGGTAAAAGTTGCCAGAATGGGTCAAATGTCATGGCCCCATGTATTTTATTTTGGCTTTGCAGACCTTTTCACATTCAAGCACAGTGTCGATGTCGGCATCATCCGACAGCCAGCAAGGAAACTACCCGGAATGGAGCAACATGACCTATGGCACCAAAACCACCCAAAACCTGCAAAAGATGGCTCAGGATGATACATCACCATTTTCCTTTTCTTTCACTGATCAACAACATTTCGGCCTCAACAGCAGCTGTTCCAGTGACAAACTTGCAGCTTTTGATGACCTAGTGAACAAAATTGTTGAGGATGACACATCTTTATTTTCTACAAACTTCTTTGGCGACTTCAGCGAAGAAAATCACTCGCAAACTACTTCTGATGTCTTTTCATTTGATGGGTAGGAACAGCGATTGATAAATTGAGAATTATTGTTATTATTATTATTATTATTATTATTATTATTATTATCATCATCATAATTATGAAATGTATAATTTGTTGTAAATGCATTTTGGTACAGTAACGGAAAACATTTTGTTAAATGACATTTTTGTGTATCATAATTTGCTATACACATTATGTTCCAGTTGTCATATCTGTATGGAAGGTTTGATCCTTTTCTTCAGTAAGCCTTTGAAGATATATTATATTTTTCCAGTCGTTCATACTGAAAATTTTGCTTTACTCAGGTCACCTGGATTTGCTTCTGGGAGTGTTTGGTCAACGGGAAGTGAAGAAACGCCTTCAGGAAAGTCTGACAAGAACTCGACATCTTACGGCAGTTTTGAACATGCCCCTAGTCTCCCTCACAGTATTTGGGAAGACAACACCTTTTCCTCCCAAGTATTGGATCAAGCAGAACAGTTCTACTCCCCTGGCTTAAACTCAAAAGAAGCATCGAGAATCCCAGGAAATCAACTCCAAAATTTCTTTCCTCAGCAATTTTGTTCTCAGTCAGACATGAGCATGAAGCAGAAAGTAGACCTATCTTTGCAAAACAGAAATACTGACATTTTCAACGAACTACCACCTTCACAAAACCTCGTTTCTCTCCAGCATCGCTTTCCAAAGAAGTCTTTTCAATCACAGCATGTAAATGGCCCTGCATTTTCCTCACCTGCTTCTGACTCTGCACCAAAGATTAATCATTCTCAGGAACAAAGCATGGCTCAAAGCACCTTCCAAAATGCTGTGGCTCAGCATGTCAATGCAGCAAAACAAACATATCCAGGAAGGAACGAGCAATTTCAACTGAAGAAGGATAAAACATTCCAGACCATGTCCAGAGAGGATCAACACCAAGATATCGAGAAACAAGTGTTCACCTATTTGCAACCCTCCAACTTCAACTCCCACAATGTAGCAGCATTGAAGCAGCTGCACAACTCCTCACACAAACATATGCAGCAAGAAAATGACTTTATGCATCCTATCCATGTCAACACCCAGATGTCCACCGGCAACCATAGTAATTATGGACTTTCTGAACACAGTACACCACCTTCGCCAGGGGAAGGAATTATTTCTTGTGACCGACAACACCATCCCGACTCATTTAGTGGCAATATCACTCCATCTGGTCATGTTTTACAGAAATTCCAAAACCTGAAGAAAGATCACATGCCCATGAACTCGTCGAACCTACTGAATATGGATAAACATGGCATGCAAAACTTCATTCCATACGGCTTCTTCAACCGCAAGATAAAAAGCGTGCCTCACGACACGTTCTCCTCTCCGAACTATGACCGCTGGTCCGCCGACCAAGTTGGCAGAGAGCCGCCTCCACCTACCCTCAACAATCTCGAACACATTCCTCCAGAGTTCCTCCCCTTTGCTTTTGAACATGACCAAATGGACAAGCAGAAGCTGATTGAGGAGGTTCTCCGCCACGATCAAAGTCTCCGACATTCCCTGTCTCAGCAGCAGCAGCAGCAACATCTCGTTCCCTACCCTCATCCACTCTTCAGTCCTTCCCATGGTGCCTTGCCTGCAGAAGCATTCGACTACTTCCCCCTTGAACCCATCCCTAGAATCGCCCCTGGATTTATCCCAGAAATGTTGTACCCTGATTTCCCACAGTATATCTTCGGCCTACACCCTGGCTTCTATCCAGGAAATCGATGTTTCAGGTGAGATGTAGGAGTTTTAAGATGATACTCTTTTATTGCACTTCCTAATCATGCTAATGGTAAAATTTAATGTATTTGGGGTTATTTGTATTGTTAAAATGTATTTATAGATGGTTACCCAAAATTGAGATGCATGCATTAATTTTTAACTCTCTCACAATTTGATTAGACGCAAGAACTGCTCTTTAGGGCAACTTTGGCAAAATAATGCAATGTATTTAAAATAAATTGAATGATATTCATGTTCCTTGCACCTGTAAGGCTTTAACATGTTTATTTATTTACAAGGTTACTGAATCATATTCAGGATAATTATAACATTTTCCTATTTACACTATATATTTGGTATTCCACGACAGGAGGAGTGGACCATCGAATGAACTTCACCTGAAACTGGAAGAATGCTATGAGCAGTTCAAGGCAATAGAAAAAGAAAGGAAGAAGGTATCTTGATTATAGTTTTTTCTCATGAACTTGAAATATACCGTGTATCTGTATCAGTAGCTAGAGTTAAATCACAAGAATGAATGTACATCCAGTACCTTATTTGAGATGCCGATAGTTATGCCTAATATTACAGCTACACCACAGCATGTTTTAGTAGCACAAATCTCTTTTAGTTTTTATCATATACATAATATAACTATTCATCTCGCTATTATTTCGGGGGCGGGTGGTAGCGCAGTGGTAGAACGTTGGACTTCGGAACCAAAGGTTCCATGTTGAAATCCCGCCCCTGGGGCGGGGCATCAATGTTAACGAAAGTTCCCTTTCTGACGCAATATTGATAGGATGTGCTGTACCAGTACCAGGCGATGCTCGCAGGTTTACTGCAACATTCAGCGCTATGAATGTTGTGGGGTTCCTCCTGCCCTAAACTGACAAGTCGTGATATAAGTGAGAGAATCTTGAAAGCGGTTCTAAACACACACACACACACACACACACACAAAATATAATTTTAACTACAATTTTTGGGCATGTTTTTCATGCTTCTTCATTTTTAAAAATATATATAGTAAAATAATTAAAATGTTTAATCGTTGCAAATGGGTGAAAGATTCCTGCAGCGAAGTTAAACTCCATAATCACTAACTCACTGTTTTCATTTGTTTTCAGACTGAAGCTGAGCTTGCCCGACAAAACCCAGGGAAGAAAGTATCAAGTGCTAACAACATTGTCATCCCTCGTTTGCCATCAAATCCTTCACGAGTTGATCGTCTCATTGTAGATTCCTTCAGGGAGCATGCAAGGGTATTTTAAAACTATTTAAAAAGCAAATATCTCCACACATCACAACAAACATTATTATTGTCCATCATAGACCGAAAGTATAAGAATATCCCACTTGTAGTAAGTAGTTTGTGTCGCATGCAACATGGTGACAGTAATTTTTATGTGTTTTTTTTCTACCTCTAATTGCAGATAATCACATTGATAGACAAGATGGAAAAGCTGAGGTCAATTTCTATCCATCCCAACATACACTCATCCCTGGACAAATGGCTAGAGGGCATCAGGAAGGTGCAGGCGCGACGTAAGGAGGAGATCGTTAATGCTGCTAACAGACATCGAGCTGGAATATCACGCCATCAGGAAGACAAAGGTGAGTTCTGTTTTATGTGCTTACATTATCTCGTAAGGTGCATTCCAAGGTTTCATTTCTATTTATGCTTTTAACAGGAATTTACTGTAGTATAACTAAGAGTTTGTAAATTTGGACACAAATACTAATTCTAATACGGTTCAGCAAAATACAAAATGTATTGGTCATGCAATTCATAGATGAATTCATCACAAATGGGTCAAAGATTCCTGCTGTGAGGTAAAGCAATAACTCACTCACCGTAGATGAATTCAAAAATAATTTGGATAATTATACCCTGTGAATTTTAATCCTTGATTTAGAAAAACATATTTTCACCATCAGATGTCCTTGCCTTGGCTGCAAGTATTGGAGAGCTGACATCTCACACTCGCAGAGCTCGCACTGCAACATGGTGCGCTCTGCAGATGTCTGATACGGCGAACCCACTCATCGTGCAAGCAGGCGTCAATGTACTCTGTCCTGTCAACATTGAAGCATACGTGAAAATGCAAGAAGTCAGCATCCAACTGGAAGTCAAGAAAGACGACGGCCAAGCAACATAAGCCGCTCTTTCCAGATGCAGCTTTTCCAGAACAAGACAAAGAGGGTGGAATTATATTCGACGATACTGATGGGAGGATAGATAATTTACTGGTTCTGCTTTCTTTTTTCATATGCTGCCTAATGTTGTAGACCACGAGCTGTTTATATTGATATTTGAAGCACTGCTAGCTTGTCTGTAAGCAGCTATCAGGGTAAACAGGGTTAACACTGATTACGAAGCAAAAGATGATAGCTTTGTGCTGGTGAATAGACTATGGCAATATGAATTTGAGTGTTTTCCTTTAGTTTGTGATACTTGATTACTAGTTTGACATGCATAGAATATTGTGATAGAACGTTGAAGTTTATAGTGTTGTGTACAAATAATCAAAGAGTGCTATTGTATCATGTCTTGTTCATCTGAGAACCACATGCATTATGACTGCTTTGATCAGGCCTTTGGGGAATATTCCAACATACACTGTTATCCCGGTGAATCTCTAATTATTTTTTTCCAATCTAGGAACTATACACATAGGTGAACTTTTGACTGTCTCGTTATCATCTTGTGAATATCCGTCCATTTATAGGAATGTATACAAATATAGGATTCAAGGATCTCTTCACATGTAAATTGTATTCTTCATAATGTAATTAATAATGTAAAATGAAAGAACAAATTTGAATAAGTATAGTGAGTGAATAAAACAATAATTCACTCACAACACTTCTTCAAATTTGTTCTTTCAGTTTATGTTATGTTCTGAAATGTTCTGTTAGCAGGGATTATAAGTAATTCTGAAGGTGAATTGGTTGTAGCCCATAGATATAAAAGTTGGATATATATGATTATACATTATTTGATCATCTTTTGAACAATGAAGAGAATTGATATTTTATTCCATAATTAGTTCTTTCTTGCACTTCAGGCTCTTGTGGGAATGTGTCGTTGACTTCAGTGACAGTAACATTTGACTTTGTTTTATTACCACTGGATATTATTTCATGGCATCAGAAACCTAAAATACAATATAGCCCTTTCAGGCAGCCATATTGAAATTGTCATTAGCTGCCATCATTGCATATTCATTTATGCTATGATTGTGAAATTTATTCATATAATTTTAATATTTTAATTATAACTTGTATGATTGACGTGATATTTCAATCAGTTTAGTGATCTCAATACAGCTTGATAGTTCAGTTTTAGCATGTAGTCGAAAGATGGTGAACATGTTCAGTTATCATATATAAAATAAATAGGAATTGTTAATTTGTTAATCTTTATCATAATTTTGGTAACTGCAATTAAAATCTAATCACATTGTTATTGGTCAAAATAGATCACATTGTTAGTTACAAAGGAAATAATATAGCAACATTGTTAATCATTACATACCACTCATGGTTATTAGTCAATGAATGCTTTGGACCTGAATAACTTATTGAATTGCATGGATTGAATAAACACTCCAATTTATTAGCTACACCTTATTGCAAGTGAGCTACTGTACCACTGACACTATTTTCCATCTCCTGACAGGAACACTTGCTTCTATTCTTGATGTGATGGTCATGATTTATTTTCATCTACTCGCATTACTGTATATCAAGAAAACTGATTAATTCCATAATGTAATACTCGTAATAACTGCCATGATCTATTCTATTAAATGGTTGTGATTGCATCATTACATTCTATACACGACAATTGACAAACATGTTGACATTAATATTTAATTGTCATGCAAAGCATAAAGCATAATGGTTGTTTTCCCAAGGCCTGATCAGAAGACAATGCAACACATGTGTATAAGGGTACCTTTCATTTTGTCCACTTGGAATTACATTTCATCCTAATAATTCTTAAGCTGAAATGTTGGTAGATATAGACAGTCATATGAATACTAGTTTGTAATTTCAGTACAATAAGTTGAGTGTTAAATCTGTTGGAAACATTTTGATACAAATACAGTAATAAGTTATTATCAATTTAATAATTTGGAAATGCATGACAAATTGAAAAACCTCAAAGTTGTCAGTTTGTAACTTACTAGTCCCATTATTATTTTTAGCCAATACAGTTCAAGGTAAAATAATATGGTTTATACCCACAAATGTTTTTAGTTGGAAAGATCTAATAGGTTCGTTCAATTCCTGCCTGTCTATTACCTTTGATGGCAAGAACAGTTCCATTCAGGAATTCAGGTGTAATATTTGTATACAGTTATTTCCCTTGGATTGATCCAACACTAGCTTTTGGGCCTTTCGCTAACACTAAGTGTAGTTCTCTTCCCACCGTAACCAGATGCCTGCAAGCACATGCTCTGGTTCACTTGCAATAGCTGAATGACATTCATATGAAGGGTACCCTTTTCCATGTAGGATTTGGGTTCTCAGTTGTGTGGTGAATTTGTTCTCTTGACTCCTGGGAGATGTCGCCCAGTCTATTAACTTATTTATTGCACCACTTTTGAGTGTGATGAGTTTTAGCCACCAACTGGTGGGTGTCAATCAGTAGTTTATCTTAGAATGGTTTGTAGTGTGCGTAGTTGTATTTAGCTAGTTTGTCTGATATTTCACTGGTGGAATGACGATTATAGTGTCCTATAGCAAATACAGAGGAATCATATAGGATCATGGAGATTAAAGTATTACTTTTGTTTTCAAACAAATCTATTTTCTTACTACAAATCTAACGGACAAGAGTTGCATTGAATCCCTAGGTGCCATACAGATAAATGCCAGACTGTTGAATACAGTATTGTTCTGAATATTGCATGTATTTTTCTATGAATCATTTGTATATTACAATAGGGATGAAGAAAGAAAATTTGATGTCTAGTCTGATCCTTATCAAGATATGCAAAGTACGAATTTATATGATTTGTAACTTTTCATATGGGATACTTTTCAAGATGTATAACTATTTGATTCAATGGTCGCAGTAACAATCAGTTTGTAGTCAGCTTGATAGTTGGTTCAGGTATATCTCTTGTTATGAAAACACAAATTGTTATCAATTATTATTTTGCATATATTCAATGTTTGAAACTCGATAGGTAACTGACCTAGCCTGAATACTTAAGTTTTCAAATATCAATGGAAAATATACAAATTTGTTGCTTGAGGTTACCTATTGGGCAGCAAGAAATTTTCAAACACTGATGCATTTGTTAAAGATTGGTTAAATGTACCTTTCTATATTCTATAATTACAATTTCGATTTATCAAATTATATGCGATTTGTTATTTTCATGTTAACCATTTAATATTCAAAGATACAAGTTTGTGTTCTGGTATCATACTATTACACTATAGCTTCAAGCAGATTTTTTTTTATCAGCAATGTGTATTCTCTTATATAGCTATGTAAATTATTACAGTTCTGTTACTTGTTTTAGGGATCAATTGTCTCTTTTGTAATTAATTATGCTAAGAAGTGGAAAATCATTCCTAACTTCGATTAAATAACTTACTAACAAAAGTAGATCTGTGATATGTTCAAGTGTTTTGCCCAATGGTTGATTTCAATGTTATTGAAGTTTCATTTTTAATTTATTGAGAGTTTCTATTTCTGGAAAATGAATGTTATATTCAACTGAAATATGATTATTTATGATTGTTAACCATCCATATCAGTTCTTTGCATAACATTGATTTACTAATAATTAGCTTGGTATTTATTTATTGGGTCCAGTTTTCACATATTATTGACTACTTCAAGCTCATTAGATACAATGAACACAAGAAAATGTTCCTAAGCAGCATGAAGTCATTGACAGCTTCCAAGCTTCATTGTGAGGTATCGGTTGCCTAGATTGTTCATTCTAGTCTGAGTCCAATCAAAACTTTGTTGCCCATGTCCATACATTGTTATTCACATTCCAATAACATTACATGCATTAAGACAGTTATTTCCCAGGTTTGAATTATGTGAGTTTTTCGCTGGTTGCCAGATATTATGCAGACTTACTATTGCAAAGGCATTTTGAGTGCCACAATTCCATTAAATTGACTGTGATCACCATATTTTCATATAAAACAGACCTACCTAATGAACCAAATATATTGTAATAGTCTACCATAATGTGTGTTTGTGTATGTGTGTTTATATATATGTACTTAGGCACATTGCTATATATTAAGTGTGGGTGTGTGTGCGTATAGTACTTAGAAAACGGGTGACAATTTTAAGCAGTCAATGACATAGATATTTGTTCAAGTTGTATGGCCCCACAAGCAATGACATTCAACAAATCATGCATGACTTGGTGCATATTTATATTTGTTTGTAACTTGGTCATGACACTCTCGTTTTCATATGTTGGTTGCAAATTTTGGTGTACATGCATGTTTATTTGTTTTTACATATTGTTTATAGATGTGTTACAGATGTCTAGTTATATATAGATGATTTTCATGTATGATGTACTAGTATGCCACCTGTCTTTATGGGTTAAATTGTTATTCCTTGTTGAACAAAGTTTTCTGGGAATACAGAAACAGGCTCTGTCCGTCCATATAACTGGTCCTTTTCAGAGCATAGCTCAGTGACAATTCAATATATCTTCTCAAAACGGATATATAAAATATGTCGTTGAGTGTTGCCTTTTTGTTCTTTTAATACATATTTATCAAAATTACAAGATAAAATTCATGGGATGGGAAATAGAGCCATGTAAACCATAGCTTGTTCAACAGATGACGGAAATGATTCATTTTACCAATTAACATTTTCAATTTTGGATTTATCGTATCACTCCGATTCTCTCTAGGGTAGATTAATTTACCTAATCCTGAATTTATCCAAAATACTACATATATGTGAAACTGGAAGGTATTTTGACCCAATTTACAGTTTCTATTATTTGCATACAGAACCCATAAAATATACATCATTAGTAAAAAGAACTTTTTGTAGGTCATTTTTGAATAAGTTATTGCACTTGATAATTATACTTTGAAAAATACCCAGTTAAATTTCAATTATTAGAAACTAATGCATGAAGCCATTCTACATCGTTACAATTTATCTCAAAAGGACATCCTTATTTCAGTTTTTTTTTTACAAGTATCAGGCCAAGACTTGACATATCCCAAGTAGTATGATATATCATTTGTTGTTGATTGTATTTTTGAGGAATTATTTGGCTATGCCATTGTCCAACATTCATGTGGTTGTTCTATAACAGTACAAATCTCCTATATCCATTTCAGCTGTTTGAACTTTCACTACAGTGGACCCAGTCCTGTGCTGGATTATCTTATCATGTGTTCGATTTTCTATGTAGCATATCCATATTTTAGTCACAAAATATCGAACACACCTTATATGTTATTGGATGTACCATATGATTGAAATTATGAGTATGCAATTCAACTTCTGCAATAGCCTATCCTTGACCAAGGTTTAAACTTTTCATTGTGTGGTATATATAGCTTTTAGTAAATTTTCATTGGAGTAATAACATTTAGATTTCTTAGTATAGAAGGGGTTCTCTCTTGTATAGATCCTACCCTCAACAGTGTTGTAGCCAAATTGTAATATTTCACACTTTTAATTGTTTTTGCACTTAAAGCATGATTGCAATTTTGCTTATTATGTTCAGCTCTCGTATGAAATTACTGGTCCATTGGTGAAGATCCAATTTCTGGAATTTAAATGTAATATTAATTTGCTTATTGACCTTAAGCTATTCTCTAACATTGATTTTCAAGCAAAATTTGACAAGTTGACTCATTAGTAAGCTCATACAGCATAATGTTAGCTCAAAACTTTATAAAATTATATGTTGATATTCATGCCATCCATCAACATGGTTATTCAGTTTCCTTTTGATCTGTATCTCAATTATTAAATTCAGTGCAACAATGACCATGTATATTTCACTCAAGTACCATTTGAGCTACGGAACCATCTATTTTTGTTAGTACATACTCACGATGCCTGTCTTTCCATACTGGTGTTTCAGTAAATGCTCACATTCATTACAGTCCCTGCTGCCGAGTACATACATACTAAACTTTACTTTACGTTTCCCCTTCATGTATTTTTAGTTGAACTTTTCTTCCTGTTGGATGTTGCCAGAGAGGCCCAAAAGTGCCATCGTCAGGATTAATCCAGCAGGAATGTTAAAAGTTGCATGCACATTTGTTGAACTGACTATGGTACATTGGCAAATATTAACCTGTGTGGTGGTCATGTATTTGTTAAACATTCCTATCTATAGGTAGTGGTACCGTAGGTTGCTGTAGCGAGATCTGATGGTAGCTAGAATCTCAATAATAAGTATATGAATAGTTTTCCTTTTGAATTAGTAATAATAGGTATGTACAATGGTGTTACTAGATGTGTTTGTAGGCACTTTGCACCTAGCAATAGCCAAGTTTTACTTTATATAAAATTAGCACTAGTATTTCGTGAAATATATATCTATTATTCATATTTGATGTTTATCGATGTCTGTAATAATGTGTATCAAAGTAGACATGTTTATTGTTGAGCTTCATCAATACGATGTTAAAAAAACAAAAACATTTGGTGCATAATTTGCACTTGTATCTAGATATGGTCAAAACAAGAAAGAAATAGAATAGAATTTCTAATCTAACAAAAAAACTAAACAATGCAACTTGCAGAAGCTAGGTGTATTCCCATTGCTGATATCTACATGTATTATGCAAATGTATTTGATCAAATTAAAGCTGTAATTAGAATTATGAAGTGACAACTAAACCTTGTTAATAGCATTCTACTACTACTAATAATAATAATATATTAAAACAAAAATGTATTTAAGAGATTTGAGAAATGATAATAATGATATTAACTGATGTTGAATTATTTTCAAGAATTAGAATCTTGTATTTTAGTTGTTAGTGAATATGAAGTAATAAGTCCTTAATATTTTCATTTCCACTGCTCTAAAATGGGGCGTCTATAACTTCACTGATCATAATTATAGGAAGCACCTCGTGCAATCAAATTGTTGTCCACATATATTTACCTATATTTAAATATAGCTAATTTATCGACCTGTAGCACATTGTTCTCAGAGTCTTGTATGGATTTCTTTTGTCAAAAATCCACACTTGAGATCATATTTTCTTATTTGTATATAATAATATTTTTATAGCATTAGCATGAATGCTCACATCTAGGAGCTTTTGCCTGTTGCAGGTTTATTTTAATACCCAAAGCCTTCTGAAGCACATGCTTGTCTTAACTAAAGCAGTATTTTTCTATGCATTGCTAGTCATAGAGCTCTGCAAAATTAGGACAAGTTGAGCAAGGCGGAGATTGAGACCTTTTGACAGCTCGTGAGATATTAAAAGACGGCAAGCAAGAGATAATGTTCTAAACCGTGTGTCTATAAACCTGTTTGTACTGTGCATATCTCGGTCAAAGCCAGTGTGCTCAAACTTTGTTATCAGTGCATAGTTTTATGGCATATCATATGCTTTTGTTTGTTGGTTGATGTTACTGTAAAAGGAATCGTGAATTTCGTGAGTTTGTGCCAAGTATCGCTGGGTCTGACAAGGCTGTCCTTCCTCATTATTTTATACACAGCAATATGTGGGGACAAAAGGCTGCAATTGGTCATGCTCTGTGATATGAAGTTATGCATGTTGTCAAATTTATTAGCACCTTAAAAATCTTGTTGCAAACTAGGATATTTTAAATACTAGTTGTATACTAGTATGTTGATGTATGATAACGATCTCCAATTGTCTGTGATGTTTACATGCATTAATCCAACAAGCCGTACATTCTACTTTCTATCATGGTCTATCAGCTCATTATTTACTGTAATATCCATATAGCATTAAGATTTGCGTCAACACTTCTATAAATTCCAATATAAGATTTTGCATTAAGACACACTTTCATGATAAATATCTGTTGGTATTCATGTTCTTTTCTCAATTTATTAAAGCAGATTTTTATGGTTGAAAAGCATCAGTCCTTTAATGTATGTGCACACATGCTCACAGTTAACATGTCATTCTCAGAATATATAGTTATGGGATATTTTATTTGTTACTATAGAAGTGTTGCTGTTGACACAGCTGAAGTGGTTATGACAATATTATTCATCTGTTTCTATGTCCAACAAACTCCTGGATACATCAGTATGAAGAAGAATTCTGTCCATGGTTCGTCTCGTTCATGAAGTCTGAAATTTGCATGTCTTGGGAGAAAACAGTTTGTTATTGACCATTGTTGATTTATATATTTCAAAATATATTTCCTCAGTCTCAATTAGAGATGAAGTTGTACATAATGCAATTCTAATGACACAAGATGATCATTGTTATAATGAAATCAAATGGTTTTATAGTTTGATCATTGACGTGGTTGAGCATGTTATTAAAGGGAGATTTAATGCCTTGATTTCTACAAGCAGGGAATTGGAGATTTGTTTAACATAAAGGATGACAGTAGATCAGTGGACACATCTTCAAACATTTAATGTGTTGTTATATTTATCTTTGTGGTATTGTATCAAATATTGTAACTGAAAATTAAATGTTATTTATTCAGTTACAAACACAAGTATAAACTCATCAATGTATGGGTATCTTTTTCTTCATCTGAATTCAGCATTGATGTAATTAGCACTGGTTGTCTTACTAAATAGATACATTTAAATATCTGGTATTGTACCTATGATATTATCATCAAGAAAATTATGTGCATCCTTTGCACATATTAACTCAATAGCTTACATCCATAGTCTGTCATAAACAATTTTATCATGAAACCATATTTAAAACAGAAAATTAAAAAGCAATCCCTATTATTGTCATTGGAAATGCGAAATTTGGCATTTGAAACTTGGATTGGCCCATCACAAGGTGTAAAGAAAATTATCTTGGCATGGCAGCGATGTTCATAATCCACTATTGCATATCCATTTCCTTTCATCCAACAGATCACAGAGTTATTTTCTTTGTATTGCCCAGAGACATACTTAAATCTACAAAATGGAGTCTGTAGCAAAGAATAATAACACTTCAATGTTTGAGGATGAGTTCAAAGAATATATTTGTGCTTGACCAATCGGTTAATGAAATTAGAGTTTGTAGTTTACATTATTTATTGTTGGATTATGTTATTTATTTGTCAATAGACTAGACCTTACTGGGAAATGAACAATGCAAGTCCAATTTGTCATGTACCCTTCTATGTTGGAGAAGGATTTGCACAGCCAATGTGAATACATGCAAATTATATAACTTACACCATTGCACAAAATTAAACACAATCCCAAGTTAGCATTGTATAGTTTCTTTTTACATTGATATATTCAGCTGGTACCCATGGTCACCATTAATTTACAAATACTGTGAAGATGGCAATGACCAGTCTTGAGTGATGTCATGCGGCTGAGCATTAAGTTTTCAATTTTAAAAAAAATAGTTTGTTCAAGAAAAAACAAAATGCCATTCTTTCGAATCTTTTGTTTCTATAAATTATTATTGATATGTTAACCCTGGTATGACTAAGCTCAAGACCTATGTTAAATTAGTTTGGTGGTCAGACTTCAAATTATAAATACCCGGTACGCTTAAAACTATATTTGGCTTTGAGATAATTTAGTTTTAATACCATCATCTGACTATTTTATCTAAATTAAATAGCATTCGCATTTAAAGACAGCTATATATATATATATATATATATACTGTAGAAGATCATGGTGTCAAGACTTGCATGAATATTTTAAAATAGATACCAGTACTTTATAAAGCCGTACTGTGGGACTAGGTTTTAGGTTCCCACTTACTGATATTTGAACACATAACCAACTACCAGAATACTGTTGTTTATATACTGTTCCATTGTAGTAGGTTTGGTGTATTTTAATTATTGGCAACGATTCGGAAGGCATTTGTTGATGACTGGGGTTAGTAGCATGCAATGTGCTTGGCAGGCATATATTTAGCATAACATTGTCAGAACAAACAAAAAAGAAATTAGTCAGTTCTGCAATACCAGGTACTCAACAAATGTCTTCCTATGTGTGCAAAAAAATTGGCACAGTATATAAACTACAATATTCTGGTAGTTGGTTAAGCAGGAACCTAAAACCTAGTCCCAAGATTACCAAAGAAAATGGGGCCATGATCTTTTTATTTGTTTATTTTGCAAAGAAAAAACAACCCGTTACAAGGATACCATTTATTGGCAGAAAATAAAGATAAAATGTAATAGTATATTTTAGGCAGGAATTGTCAGATTTGATATTACGTTATTAACTACTGTACATGTAGATTTGGACTTGCCATTTTTATTGTTCTAAGTAGATTGGGTATTTAGAAATGCTTCTGTTGTATGTTAAAGGAACCTGCAATATTACTAGCATTATTTAAGCGAAGGCCAATAGAATGACATGATGGTATTTTATGTAGCAGTGTTATAGTGTGTCCCTGTAGCCATGAAGACGGAATGAGTTGGTTGATGTGAAGATAATTGACTGCACTGACAAAATTATCAATATTTGCAATTCAGATTTGGTTTGTCAACTGGTCTGACATTGTTCATTTATCCTTTTTTTCTTTTCCTTTTTATGTCAACAATATTCCTTAGATATATAGCAAAAACTTTTTAAAAATATATTTGTGCCAAATGAGTAATATTATGTATTTTATTGGTGTATTAAAGTTTGAACATCTATGATACACCAATAGAATTGACTGCCAAAAGTTCTTGCAGACTAGTTTTAAATGCAATATTTTATTTAGTTAGGTTTTACAACTTATAGCAGAATTTTGTATACTTATGTGCAGTTTTAAGTGTAATCAACTGATGCACATGGAAGTTGAAACTTTACCAGAAATGTTTTGAACATTTTGGTCATTGCTACAAAATATGTGCATGGCAGGATCTCATTTGGAAGCGTGTTTGCTTAAAGTACAATATTTTCTTTACTATGCTGTGCTATTAAAAGCCAATGTTTTGATTATGCTAGGGATTTCTGGTATTGCCCTATCTATCACATACAGTAGTAACGTGCAACAAATGCATGTTTATTCTGCTGTTTTGTTGACAAGAACTAGTAGTAGGTGCAAAATAACATACTAGTATGGAAATGAAGGACAAGCAATTGATGTTATTCCAAGATCCACCTGCTGGTCAGAAGCCCGGTATTCTCAAAACATCTATGATCTTTTCTAACCATACAGTAATTAAAGCTACAAGACGGTTTCATGTGGATACAATCCATAATCTAGTACAATACTTGCAATGCATTTATGCTATTTGTCAAAAGCTTATAGATATGTATTCTATACTATTAGGCAGTGCCAGAGATTATATAAATCTTACAAGTCTTTGGGTTTCTTTTGGACATTGCAGTTGCATAATGTGCAAAAGAAAATAAAGACTGCATTCTAGCAGAGGGCATATTTGTAAACAGCACAAATCAAAATATGAAAACAGTATTGTTATATACAAAAACTAGAGTGAACAACTTTAGAATTTCCTTTATCCAGTTGACATTAAATTGAGTTTGAATGTAGGTGTAGTTTGTTCAGTGCAGTCAGACTTGGTCTGGTTTATCAAAAGTAAGTATGGAATGTAGTGCTTTATAGAGAATATATAGCCAAAGTTAGTAGCTTTCAGGGGTGTTTTATCATGTTGCAATTAGAAATTCATGCCCGTTATATTTTCCCTCAAATTTATAAATTATGACAATAAAGGCATGGTTGTTTGGCATGTTGGTTGTTTTGTCTTTTCTTCCGGCAATACAATGTCTCGACTACAATGTTAATTCTACACATTTCCCATTTGCTGTGACAACTACCATTATGAGATTTTTCTCATAAAACATGGGTATAAGTGACATGGTCTTATCACAGCAAGTTTTACACTAGAACATAATAATTAATTGTGATCTATATATAGAGTTGATCTCTGATCTGTTATATGCTCCAAAGATATGCCTGAAGAGCCAGATATCAAATTTGTCGTAAGAAGCTATTTACAACCACTACCCTCTAAACCTGGACTTGATCCTTTAGGAGGATGGCAACAAATTCCATACTTTGTTCATCAGTACCAGATTTGCTGCAATGCTACAATTTGGATGGTTTCTAGATTATTTCACTCATATCACGACTTGCTTGCTTGCGCCATGTTTGAACATGGTCTTGTTGCAAATGGGTGAAAGATTCACGCAGCAATGTTAAACTCCATAATCACTTACTCGTTGAACTAGGTCAGATTTCCACTGGCTAGTACTAGTTCATTGGAATATCCTGTCGGAACATGGATACACTATATCAATTATTAACTGACAGCTGATCAGTCCATGCTTTAAACTAGTGCTACCAACACCATGACAAAATAATCTTGACAGCCGCTCTGAATGTTGGTGCTAGCTCACAGAATACTCTGCTGCAGTTAGAACAGGGATACCCAGTGACTTGCTCCAAACTGACCAGTCTTTGCTTTACCCCTTTAATACTGAGCAATCCAGCAGGGGAATGACAAGTACCATCTTTTAATGTTGGAATGATGAACTTAAAAAAACACCATGAGATGTCTGCATGTACCGATCTCATCAACTAACATGAGTTGTGATAATTCTAAGGAAGGATTCCATAGAAAGGCATACATATTTTTTTTTAAATATGTGACGTAGTTTGGCCTGCCTTCACAGTTCAGACATTTTTAAAAAAACGACAAGAAATTTTGATTTTAATATTGAACATGAAAACGTGCATGTAGTATGATTGCGATGAGTCTGATCTCTTGGATCCAAGTTGAAAATGGTATAAGTACATACATACATACTCCACAACATCCACGATGCACCACAGTAACAATAAGAGGGGCCAAAATAAGGAAATGCCAGACAATTCAAAACATCTCTTCAATTGAACACCACAATGGGGAATGGTCCTTATGAACTATACAGAATAGAAGAGTCTTGTACAAAAGTACATTATCATTATATATGAAGCAATACACTCACATTTTGAACTAAGTGCTAAATATAATTGCACCAAATGCATTCAGTACTCTTATCCATCCATCCTTTCTCTCACTATTCTTCATTCAAATTATAACATTATATATATTGTATAAACAAAACATCAAGTGATTATTGTTGACTTTTTCTTGTTGCCAGGTTTTGGCTTCTTTGCAGGTGCACCATATTTTGCCTCCAAATGAGCGAAGAAGTTGTCGGAAGCTGCCTCTCGGGATGCCTGACGTTTCTGAATGAGTGCCCTCACGCTATCAGAGTCGCCCTTCAGTCCAAGTTTTACAGCTGCCTTTTCAGCTTCTACTGCTTCTTCAGCAAACTAAAAATGATACAGAAAATATACTTGTCAACCAGTGTTCAGAAAATCTCAAAAATACATGCTGGTCAGAAGGCCGGTATTCTCGAAACATCTATGAACTTTCCTAACCCTCAAGTACTCTTAACTTGCTAACATTTCTAACTATATCCATGATAACATCCTTAACTTTTAAGAACATTCTCAAATGTCCTTAAAAATTCTTATCTTTCGTCCTAACATTAGGACTCCTCCACAGCAATCTTAAGAAATTCTTAAGCCATTCAAAATGGCTGCTCCCATAATGAAGCACACTAGAAAAGAAGAGAATCAATTTTATTCAGACTGAAGTTCTAAGATACAGCCTGAATAATGATGATAGACTTTGTGGTCGGTCTTTTAGGCGATTAGTCCCACACCTATCCTGTGACACTAACATTGAAGGTTGTAGCCAAATTTAACATTTGTTGGTCGTCCAAATCTACCGATGCATTACGCAAACATGGTCTATTTTGTGACATTTAGATCTATTGATGCTAAATTTGTAAAGTACGTACACTAAATATCACTGTCACAGTGTTATTCTTTGGGATGAAATCGTCGGCTACATTCGAGCAACTTTCCTATCTCCGTTTTGACGAGTTCTCCGAACAATGACATGGTTACTAAATTTAGCTCAGGGATTTCTGAAACATCACTTAAGATTTTACTTAGTGATTCTTAGATGAGATATTTCTCAAGTCATGCTAACAACTTTCTTAGCCTACTGTAAATCACTTATTTAATGCGTCATTAATTAATGCGACATCTAGATTTTAGTCATAAATGCCCACCAATTAAATGCAACCATACGTCGGGCGCATTATTCGCATTAATATCCTGTCCACGTTAATTTCGTGATTTACAGTATTTAAGAATTCTTAAGCCAGTCCAAGATAATTCTAAGAAACATTTTAGGAAATTCTAAGATGTTTTTTGTGAATATGGACCAAGCAGCCTTGAAAGCTCTTGGTTCTTCACCAAAACCAGTGAATCTGTTGTTATGGGACTGACAGACCAACACATCTTTCGAACATTGTTGTCAACATCAGAATTCAAATTTCACAAAGCAGATGCACTACTATTACTATCGCAAGATTTCTCAAAAATATTGGGCATTTGCTGCTCTTGTGGTATGTATTTTTGGTATTGGAACTTAATCTTTCTCAGATTATTTCACTTGTATCACAGCATGTCAGATCACATAGTATAGTATTGCAATTAATCCATAAACGCTGGCATGTACGGACAAACCAACTAATTATTCCTTAATACCAAGTCGATACCTGTCATGTGTTTACATGAAATATATCTGTGGAAAGAAGCAACAAGGGGAGACAACTCTACATTTTGATTTTCCTTAAAAATCACAAAATGCAGACACTAGAATGAAATGTAAAATGTAGAAATTGGATGACAATGGCTTCACCATTGACATTACATGTAGAACTACATCTAACAGTATACTTGATGCACCTTTTCCTTCCTCTGCTTCTTCTTGTTCTTGGACTCTGCACTGAAGGCAGGGAAGTCTGGCACCTCCTTCGTTTTGATGAGGTCCTCCAAGATCTCCACAAACCTGGGCTCGTCGTCGATCGTGGAACACAGCACCGAGTCCATAATCCGGTCCATGTCACCCTCTGACTCCAAGTATGCCGCCTTCAAGTCTGCCAGCTCTTCCTTGGACCCTGGAAACATGACAAATACTGGGAGTTAATTGGTTGAAGGTGCATTTATTTTCTTATTTTTAGTACAAACTCATGCTCAGCTCAAGGTTTTGTTCACAAATCCACATATAAAATATGAGTTTGAGCATGAAATCATACTCAAAATGTCAATGATTGATTTGGGTTTATACTAGCTTTCAAGATTATTTCACTCATACGACACCTTGCACGTTTTGTGGTCATGCCTTGATTATTTCAACTAGACTGAATTTACATCATACCAGTTTTATAGTGCTTAGTTCACTGGTATAGCATATTGTAGTTTGAACAGGAACAGACACATTATCAATTCACCAGTCCTTACTTTACCCCTGTAATGCTGAGCACAAAGCAGGGGAGCAACCATTACGATCTATTAACGTATTTTGGCAAGATGCAGCAGGGGTTCGAACCACAGACCCACTATTCACTGGGTCAAAGCTCTAACCACTATCCTATTGAGACTTATTTTGACAATGGAGTGATTGACTTAAGTGTTTTTTGTGTGAATGGATGCAATCTAATATGTAAACTTACTTCTATACTTGTCTCCATATGTAAACTTACTTCTATACTTGTCTCCATATGTAAACTTACTTCTATACTTGTCTTCATATGTAAACTTACTTCTATATTTGTCTCCATAATTCTTCACGTCTTTGGCCGAAACTTTAGCAAAGACCAGCCTCCAGTAATCGTACCAATTTTTGTCTTGAGGAATGTCATCTTCATCATTTATTTCACCTGAAATAGGCACAAATCCATCCTGTGAAACTAGTAACCTTGGTATGCAATCTCTTACTGGTAGAAAATGTGTGCGTAACTTGCCATCAGTGGACAAACCTTGGGGTGGGGTTGAAACAGCACCCCTAACACTATCGCTATCAGTAGTACTATATTATGTATAACATCAGCAGTACTGCATACACAGATTAATATTCTTCTTTTTCTCTCTCTTGAATTAGGATTTAGAGCCACTTTCAAGATTCTTTCACTTGTCAGTTTAGGGCAGAGGAAACTTGCAACAACCATAGCACAGAGCACCAGCTGGTACTGACAGTGAGTGGGTGAGTGAATTATTGTTTTACATAACAGCGGGAATCTTTCACCCATACGCGACGGTACTGACATACCAAAGATAATAACTACAATCAGCGCATCCTATCAATATCGTGCCAGAAAGGAAACCTTCGCAAACATTGAATGCGCTACAACCCGCCCCGATTAATATTCAAAAGAGCAGTAATGCATACAAAGATTAATATTCAAAACAAAGTTAATTTGCACCTGATTCATCGTAGAGAGCTCTCTTATCTTCGTCAGACAGAATAATGTAGACTTTGCTAAGAGTCTGAAACTTTTCAGTAGCTTTCTCTTTCTCTTTACTTGATACTCTGTCAGGGTGAACTTGTAGTGAGCGCTTGTAATATGCTTTTTTTACTGTAAATATAGAAGTTTTAATAATGTAGTATATCTAGTCTGTTAAATTGGTTTAACCTAAGACAAAAAGTGAAACGTTGCTAAAATAAACAGTGGTATCACTGGTAACAGTAACTATAAATAAAGGGTAGGTTTCATCAGCTCATGATTGGAAAGTCAACATGGATAACAGGTCAATTTATTCCAAGTTCAAGTGACAAGTCAAAAATATGTCTTTCGATATAGCCAAGATGAAGTAACTCAAAACCCCAGCTACCCTTTTTTATGATTGGTCTAGACAGACTATGTAAATATTACGTGCACCCAAACCAATATCAAGAATAAAAAGATAGCTAGGATGTAGAGTTGCCTCATCTTTGCTATATTGAAAGACATCTATTTGACTTGAAATTGGAAGAAATCAAGAACATTACGCATCAATGATGCTGGTAGAATGTGAATGTGTATTTAAAATTACAAAGTCAAATGATCAAAACCCACCCCTAGATATTACACCAAGATTAATGATACACCATTGCTATCACGGAGTGATGGGTCTATTTTCTGAGGCCTAGTGTCCTACCTTTGTGTGTATATTATTACGAGGGTATCCAATATTTGTGACAGGCAGCTGTCTAATATGAGAACACTATAGACCAGTTTTATCTTTTACAAAACTTCAAGATGCAACTATTGACAACTATTTGTACATGAGAAACTATCAGCTTGTTGAATGAAAAGAAAAGAAAAACGTATAGACAAATCATAGATTGGACAAATCAAACGTAAAAATTCATCTGAACTTCTTTAAAAGAAATCACTGTCACTGTGACAACAGCCTTTTGAAGGCTCTGGTCACTGGACAGGTTTATCTCGATCACACTAAGTTCTAACCCATCTGCTCAGAAGCATCTTCCTTCACATTTAGGACTTTGTAAAGATTGTCTGTGCCAAAAAGGTCGAGACAAGATCTTAGTAGATCTGGCATTGTGATTTCGATTTCCCACGTTATTTTCTGTTCATAACCTTTCTACCTTCTAAACAGAAGACCTAACGCGAATAACATTCAGAGTTACGTCCCTTAGACAACTTGCTCGGTTTCCCATAAGCAGCATGTATTTTACGACGTTTCGAAAAATAGTTTCATGAACATGCGGGTCTAAATGTTAACGGTAAATTGTTATACCAATTATTGATAACCTTTTTTTTTTTTACTTGAGAATGTATTTAATGTATTTGTCCACACAAGAATTATATTAAACAAGCGTATATTCCCCCCTCTCTCTCTATCTCCCCCCCACTCTCT
>JAUTBT010001747.1:0-10481 GCA_032361225.1 Lepetodrilus schrolli
TATAGTTAATTAGTTCACCGTCACGTATGGGTGAAAGATTCCCGCTGTGACGTAAAACAAAAATTCACACACTCACTCACTCACCTTCATTATACTCAAACATTATCATACGCTCAGCCATATTGGCTCAGGGAATTGTATGGTATTCTACCTTCACTATACTCAAACATTATCAGACGCTCAGCCATATTGGCTCAGGGAATTGTATGGTATTCTACCTTCACTATACTCAGCCGATATGTACAAATAACAAACACAGAATTATCCTGAGAATAATTTTATCTGTTTATTTTAATATTGTCAATAAAAAGGTTCATGTGCAACTTTTTACTAGTTATAGGTACAGGTGACAGTGTTCAAGAAACAGTAGAATGATGTTATTTGTTGCCATATCAGCTGTTCTGAAGTGACACAAATTTTCATAATGTTTAGCCTTCTTTTAAACTGATTTTCTCATAGTATCTAACCGTCCTAACAGGGTGGAAAAGTTAAACTTGACCACGTTCCAATTTTTCTTTACAATTATTATCTATTATTAATAACATGATTGATTGTGCTAGTGTTTAACTATTTTAATACTCATGATGTTATCATATGAATGTTGTACAAAATGTTTTACATACTTGATAATTCTGAATATTTTATCTTAACACAGAACTAATAAAAGATAAGCTTCGCATTTGCAATAAACAGTCATTATGTTATTTTCCTTTGAATTTGATTAGTGTTTCACAAACATATGATATTGATTCATGATGTATATCAGTCTCGTAAATTTTCGTTTGAACAATCTATATTTTATTATATTTTACACATTATGAACTAATCACTATCTTTTGAGATACTATTTTCACTTGTTAATTGTATGCTATGTCTACACTTGGATGAAAAACACACAAGCCAGTCTAGCATGTTACTGTTAGTTGGATGTGTGTTAATCCACTGATTGATGTTTGTCTGAAACTGTGATCTACTGATCCTCAGCCTTGCAATTGATAAGTGTGGGAGAACCTAGTGGGAGACATAGTGTGGGAGAACCTAGTGGGAGAACCTAGTGTGGGACATCCTAGTGGTAATCTGGTAACACATGAAATATATATGATAACTGCCAGTTCATTGACATGGCTGTAGTAGTAATTCTTGTAATAGTGGAAATGTGATACGGTAGCTGCCATATTGACAGGTTATTTGGTAATTCTAGTAGGTGCTAATTGGGTGTAGCTACTGATGGTATGGGTGTAGTTACTGATGGTATGGGTGTAGCTATTGATGATATGGGTGTAGTTACTGATGGTATGGGTGTAGCTATTGACGATATGGGTGGAGTTACTGATGATATGGGTGTAGTTACTAATGGTACCGTAGTGGAATGTGATATGTACTTACAGAGTGAGTTACAGACTTGTGACAGGATATCCGATATTTGCTGTATAGCACTGGTGGGGAATACAGGATATTCATTCATCTCTCTGAGTGTCAACCCCAGTCTCAGACCATTGACATAGGACCTGGAGGATTTCCAGATGCCAGATGCACAATATTTCAACATCAGTGAAATAATAAAATTATTGGCTTTTATTGTTTTATATGATGTTGTGAGTGTAGGTATTGGGCGGTAGGATTCTTACGTAAAAATTGTCACAATAATTCCGGAAGATGTCGCAAGACTTTGTAAATCTGTGGGTCTGTATTGAATGAATGGGTGTATAAAGTTGTCACAACAATATTGGAGTCTCTCAGACTATCAGTAGTCTGTGATGTTGTCATCTATTGGTAGATTTTGCCAAGCTATCAGCAGTCTACAATGTTGTAATCTATTGGTAGATCTTGTCATGCATTACTCATTAGTCACTACTGTGTGGAAATGTTTGCTGCTGATATAGATTTTCCATCTGTGTTCCTGGTGCCCCAATATTGTACAATTACTTGATTTATCCATTTAGCAGGACTGGTTGTGTGTCGGCCTATTCATTGTAGACATAGACAATGGCTGAAGTATTGGTTGACGTACTAGTTAACTATGTTATTGTTAATGCTGAATGCTAACTGGATACTCGCATCTTATAAATAATCTATGCCTTATAGTCAGCGATTGAAAGTGTTGAATGTTTTGAAATGTTGAGGTTGTGCATTGAATGATAAAGTGCTGGATTACAAACATAGAGTTTGAATCCTGTTTAGAGGCCTGGTATCTTTTCCATGATAAGAACTGGATTCACGTGCAGAAAATATTTGGCTACAATTATCCTTGGTTCTCCTGTATTGCTGACAGGTCTTTCTGTAACACACAATTATTATATAGTCTGTCCTCCCACCGTAACAAATTGGCACAATAGAAAACCATCATTCAATCTGTGGACATTTTAATAATACATTTTCTTTTTCTTCTGAACTTTTATTAGGCTTCAGGAAACCCAATTAGTGGTAGCGTACATGATGTGTAGTAAATCTTAATTTGCACAAATACCCTACATGGTCTAAGAAAATCTATGAATATTGTGAAGTTGAGACAAAGCTGTGATACTGGGGCCTGTCCCACAGAACAATCATAGTGTTACGACTGCTGTAACGCTTATACGTTAACATAGAGTTATGACTCTACCATTGTTCTGTGCAGTGGGGGGCCTGGCTAATAATAGCAATATTCACTAGTAGTAATCTCAGACTAGAGAAAGTCAAGAATATTGGATAGGAATTTTGACAGAATAGTCTAGTAAATGTTTATGGACGAAACAGATATATTTATTAATTGTATTATTTTCGGCAGATTGGACATGTTCAATACTGGTTGGGTTTCTTCCAAGACTTAATTAAGTTTCCTTCCATATTTGTGAACTATTTCCATGACCATGGTTACTACAATGCTAGTCACTTTTACTTTAGTACTAGTCAACTTCCTTCAATAATGGTCAGCCTTCTTCAAATGCTTGTTAGATTTCCTTTAGAGTCAATACTTCCCGCTTATTATGAGGACCACACAGCTTCATTTTGTCTGATAGTGCAGGAACTGTGTTATTATGTGCAATTCTTTTCAGTTTTATACAATTTTATGGAATCATATGTATAATTATTTTGCAGCGGATCCTGTCATACCAAAAGACATTAAAAGATGGTACTTGTTGTTCCCCTGCTTGGCGCTCAGCATTAAAGGGGTAAAGCATGGACTTGTCGGCTCGGAGTCAGTATACTGTGTCTGAGTGGGGTGTATGTTCTGTTTGCGGCGTGTGATATTCCAAGTGATCTAGCACTATAAAAACTGGTGGAAATCCAGACTAGTACAAGCAGTACATATGCATCCTAGCTATGATGTGAGTAAAATGTTGAAAGTGGCTTTAAACCCCAAATCAACCAACCAAACGACTACATATACCTGATATCCTGTTGCCAGGACTAAGCACTCAGTATTGTATTGAATATTGACAGACACTGACATCCAAAACTTTATCATGACTGCTTTGATATGTCCATCATCAAACCCCCTCCTTCCAGCCTCGTTCTGTCTCCGTATATCATGATATCCTTGATATCCCATGTCCAGTCTGTTATTAATTGTTGGAGAGTTTTCCTATGATCATGAAGGTTGTAATCACATGTGTCTGGTCTTGCTGGTGGTTCTTCCACAACTGTATGAGTGTTCCCTGGCTGGATCTACGAGTGTTGTTTATCGTTTATAGGCAGTGATCAATATTCTGACAACACTGTATGGGGCCGTCTCCGTACCTTCAGGCCAGGATTGGAAGGTTGAGGATCAATAGGAACGCATCTGGAATGGGCCCGCATCTCATGAATGACCACCAGCATTAAATACCGACATCAGGTCATTGCGGTACCAAGAATCAACCAGGGAACAGTTAGCTAACTTCCAAATGTCTTGCACCAAACCAGCTTCTTCAAATAGAATAGAATTAACACTGGACTTATTTCTTCAATCACATTATTGATTGCAACGATTTTTCATGTCTGCTAGATTGTTATTTCTGCCTGAAAGGGTAACAACACAACTTTTATAAGACATGCCCATTAACATTGTGGACCATGACGTAGAACTGCCATCTTGACCTGTCACTCACGTCATCCAATATCTCGTGAATTGATATTCCAACAGGCTGTCAAGATGATGCCATTTCCACAAAACAACTAAAATAAATAAAGAAGAACATGGGTTGGAATTTTGTGATAGGTCTTTGGGGGATTTTAAGTTGATGATCCAATCTAAGAGTGAATGGAAATGCAATTCAGTCTATGACTAACAGTACATCATTGTCCTATTCCATTCAGTGTATTGCTGTGATGATGTCATGCTATGTCACTTTACTGGCATTTTTCACCTCAGTGGCCATCCCTGTGTTATTGACATCCACTGAAGGCAGGAACTAGAGTGAAACAGTCAGTGACCTTCTCAACAGCTGGTGACCTTTCCTGACCTCTGACACACAGCATGGACAGTTCTGTCTGTTCAAAGAAAATAGTTTTATTTAAATGGCAGGAACGTGACTTGTGTGCTGAATTCTCAATCTCTTCACTTTCACAATTTCATGGCTCTTGATTTTTCTCATCTCACCGAGTTTGCCAATCTGTCATTTCATTAAGGTGTGTTTTATTTCGTGAAATACCAAAGCGTTATCTGATTTCCCAGAGGAACTTTGTTTGATTACCTCAGTTGTGGCAGATATACAGAAATAATCGCAAGACTGAGATTAGAAAGCTGACACAAGCTTTAGGTCATGAGATTGTATGTTAGTGCTATTGACATCTTGGACATCATGGATTGATAATTTGAAGCCTAAATGTGTGAAATTGCCAAGTGTTGTTTGAAGCATATTTTTGTTCATTTGGCGACCTAAAACAAATATCTCTAAGGGACATGAAGGTTCTGAGATTGAATACCGCAGGGATTTTTGTAATACTGTTTAAATAATACTGCCATTCTGTTTAGCTCAGAAAAAAAGAATCTGTAGATTGTTTTATTTTCAGTTTGAGAACAGATAAGCAAATATCAAAAGGCAAACAATTGTAGTTACTATGTAGATTGGTCACAATTATCTATATCAAATTCAAATCAATTCTTTTTGTACATTTTATGCCTTCTACTCCTTTCTGACATATGTAATTTTCTGTATTTTGAAGAATTTGTATTTTACAAATAACAACAACATTAGAATTATTTCTTTGATGACATTGATTTTAATGATTTATCCTGTCTGCTATTGCTGCATTGTGTTCTACTTGATAGTAAGTGAAGTATTTAGAGGTACAGTGCATGTATTAGGATAAACACAGAGCATTCAGCAACTATTTGTGTGGATATCCGGCTTAGTTATCAGGCTTAGTTATTCATCTGTGGCATCATTTCCATTATCTGTGGTGTCATTGCTGTTGAGAGGACCTGGCCATTGACCTCACCTGACATAGGTTTAGTGTGATGTTGTAAAGTGTCCACCACAGTAGATAATTAATCAACACAACTTTCTTGTACTCAAAGGATATTTTGTTCATTTTGATCCCCATAGATACAGGATTGCCTGGTTTGAAAGCAGAACTTTATAAAGTTTGAACTGTTTTGAGATGCACATATAATAAGTGAACTAATGCTTCTCCTTTAAAGATATGAGTATTTATGTCGTCCTTCTGGCAGTCCACAGTCTGACATTGCATACATTGTTGTTTCCCGTGGTGGCCAGCATTACTCAATAGGAATTGTCCTGTTGGAATTGATGACAGTTTGTTGCTTGAAGGTTTGACTGTGTTTCTGTCTAATCTAAATCAATTGAGTTGTCTATCTCGTCCAAGTCACATAATCTCAGTTTCTCATCATCGTTTTCACTGGCTGAGGGGAAAATAGAAATTTGTGGTGTATTTTTCTGATAGAGAACTTCATTATGGGCCTCAATTCCGTGAACATCCTGGGGATTTTCTTACTTAGCTAAAATTTTAGAAGGTATTTTTCAATAGAATCATCTACCTGGGTTTCTTTGGATCAATAATGTTAGTTTAGTCATGTCACTGGAAAATTCTTTGAATGATATGAAATTTCAGTTAATTTAACTTTAACAATAATTCTTATTCTGTTAATTGCTTTTTAAAATATTAATATAATTTCAAGTTGTCAGTATTTCAAAATTGCTAAACAATTTATGATCTACTCTGTTGTTTAGTTATTTTCATGTATACAGAATATCAAACCAATAATGGTATATTTGCTGACATTGTTGGGAAAAGAATGTGTGTAATAAGAACCGCATCTTTTTGCGAGACTAATTCCGCGTGGTATCTCCTAGATGCAATGGAGTATGATACTTAGGTGGTTATTTGGGTGTAATATGGAACAGTAGTTAACTCCCTTAGTTCAATCATTCAGATAGGAATGCAGTACATTGATACTTCAGGCTATCCTCCACAATGAACTCTAGCGTACACCACAACCCTACTTGTACTATTTCTGTGTGAGATGACCACTGTCTGAGAGTTGATAGCCATACACAGATTAACACAGCTCATATCTCTAACAATCCTAATGGGTAGCCAGAAGATGCAGGCAATCAGGTTTACTAGATTTCTGAGGCAGATAATGACCGGCTTATTCCGTGTGATAACAATACTCACATAACAGGTGACGAAACAGAGAATGTCGGAGAATGTCGGAGATACTAATTGGATTCTCAACTTGGCAGGACTGCACTGTATAATGGAGGTAGAGGAAATTTACAGGGCCAGAAAATGGACATGCATAAGCAATTTTCTTTAAATATGTCTGATTGGAGAGTAGTTGGTCTACTTTCCAATCAGACATATTTAAAGAAAATACTTAGTTTCCTAAGCAGCCTTGATAACTCGGCAGAAGATGTATGCACTGGGATTCAGACAATCATCCCTGATAGTAAATATTTTCAGTTCTATTTATAGATTTTCTGAGTAGGAATGTGGGCAGTCGGTGTAGGCACTCCATTCTTACGCAATGTTGTCTTGGTTAAATTTGATGATTTAGCATTTCTTTTATACAATATAATTCATGTCTTATTTTGGGCCTGACCTACACACAGTACTGTCAAGTGGCTTCATGATGAGGTACACAAATGGCCATCAGTGTGAGGTCACTGACTGGGGAGTCACAGCACTAGTACACATATATGTTAACTGGCGCCAATTTACCATCTTCGTTATTACCCGCTCTTGTAATTCCTATGGAGGCCAGACGGAGTAGATAATAACCCTCTAGACTAGAGGAATTGCCCATTATCTCACCCGAGTGGACGACACGTACCTTAGCAATTGACTTGCAGAATTCATTTCATAACAAGGGGCGAAAACATTTTCGTAATATCATTACTGTGCTGGCTGAGCAGTGTGTCTGAACACTCTTCAGACGGAAGGTGTTTACTGACTCAAGTTTATCACTTGTAGAATTGCAGGAAGTAACCAGTACATATTATCAGCTGATGATACATATATTAAGTTCTATTGCCTCCACATTAGTGTGTTATAGTGCCTTTGATAAATTGTGATTTCTATTAGAAAATATTGAACAGAAATGATTGAAAGGGATTGTAGACTAGATTGATGAGCACTTGCCCAAGGGCAGGTAATGCTGAATGTAAGCCTGTTATTTATCTAGTGGGTATTATTTGTATTGGAATATTGGAGCAACACTTCCAGAGTTGTCATGGTTACATTGTTGTGTCTGAGTTCTCTCGAGATGAATATCAATTCTATTTGTAATTTTTTTTTAGAATTCAGCTAGAAAATAGCACAATGGTAGAACGTTTGGAATTCGGTGCCAAGGGCCCCAGGTTCAAATCCTGTCCAGTGAGCCTGACATCAATGTTTGCGAAAGTTACCTTGCACTGTTTGTACCGTGGCAATGTTTGTACCGTGCAATGCAGTTATCATCCGTGGTCTGTATACCAGCCAATGGTAGCAGGTTTACTGCAACATTCAGCGCTATGGATATTGCGGGTTTCTCCTGCATTAAACTTACAAGCAGTGATATAAGTGAAAGAACATGAAAGCTGCTCTAAACCCCAATTCAAAAAAGTAAAAAGAAAAGAAAATAACTAACCCATTTTCTATAAGATATTAAAAAACATATTAATTGATGTAAATATCAAATCTGAAAAGGAAAATGTATTTAAAGTATTGGTTCAAATTGTTAGGATGTGAATTTTTCTTCAATTAAGATATCCAAAGTATAATTGTCTTTGTTAGTGCCACAAAGAGTATTGGATTAGATATTCTCTACGTAGCAATATCAATGTTGTTCAGGCCCCAAGATTACAAAACGTTTTAAGTACGATTTCATGCTCAAGCTCAAATTTGATTCATGAACAAATTTTTGAGTTGAGCATGAAATTGTACTTGACAAAGTTTTGTAATCCAGTGGCCAGTTTCACGATTTTCTTCTATTTCTATGTAATAATAACAATGGCATTTATACAAGAACATTGTATACTTTCAGCGCGGCCTGTGATACCCAATCTGGACACATGGTGGCCATCAAGAAGCTGAGCCGACCCTTCCAGAATGTCACACATGCAAAACGAGCCTACAGGGAATTTGTTCTCATGAAGCTCGTCAACCATAAGAATGTGAGTACCTGGTCCATCTGTACTTTCCTGCAGGAGAATAGTGCTTTCACTTATTATTCAATGCTAGCTCAACCAGATATATTCTGGACTGAGCTATGTAATACGTGTCTCTGGCATTGTCCACTATCTGTGAACACCACCTCATATGTTACTTTCCACACAACCAATTTCAACCAAGCTCAGAAAATGTGCTAAGTTTTAGCTTTTTTAGATTCAAAATTTGAAAAATGATTTTGAGAATTTGAAGTCTTAAGTGAAAATCATACAGTGTGGAATATTTGGGATCTGGTTCCATTACATTAACACTAACAAGCCTAGAGTTAACACTTTCTGGGCATCAGCTACCTCGAGACCAATGACGTATTAACCTCAGGTGGCATTGTCATCAGTCTAAGTGGAAAATTGATTATTCTTCAAGCTGATATATGTTATGAAGTAATATTAGTGAAAGAATGCTCTTAATCATTGTCAAAACTAATTTTTATGGATTTCATGTTCCAGCATTGTATTGCGTGACATGCGAGAGAAATGACATTTTCTGCAAACTATTACAAATGTAAATGTCATGGAAATTTCCTCCAATGCTGTTTAACACCTACTCACACCCCCGACAAGATTATAAATGTTTATGGAAGAGTGCATAATGTCAGGCCGAAAGTGATTTATTAAAAGTAATGAAGTATTGCACTAAACTAACCGTAATTAGTGTTGTAGTCTCACGCTTTGACATGTATTATATCCAGGTCCTGCTTCACAATCATTACCAAATTACACTGAAATTATGCATTTTCAAATTAAGTTTACTTCCATTCGCAGGACTATTTCCTAATAGCGATGTTGCAAGTCTCTATCTCAAATTTATAAGTAGTCAGCTCACATTTACTGTGTAGGTGTATCAGAATTAGTCTTCAGGTTTCAATCTGCCGGTATATGATAACACATTAAATATTGAATGCTTGCCTTGGGCAGCTATTTCAATTTTTTTACAAGGAAGAACATGATTAAATAATCTGCACCTAGCACTGCGTAGATGTTTAAACAGCAGATAATTATGATCAGCCTACACCATGTACACTTAGTGTATTTACCATGCCACCTTGTATTAGGTTAACTAGCGGAAATTGCTGACAATATTTCTCCCTTGGGCATATTTTGTTATCTTAAGTTGTATGTGATTGCTGTCTGTACAGTTAGTTGACACACATCTCTGGATGTATGGTACTGTAAAATGGTTATATTTAGCGGCTCGCAATTTTTATGATTTTGTAAAATTTAAGTAAAACAATATATTCACGATTTGTAGAATTTACGTTGTCCAATTTTTAAAATTATTTTTATTTATTTTTTATTTAACGTCATTTAACGCGTTCACAAACCTCAGTTCCTACTTACAGGCTAATCTGTTATAATCACACATGCGGTGAACACAGAAGTGTTAAACTTGTGATTAGTTATGTCCGTTTTGAAACCAGTCCACGCCAGATGGCTGATGACAGCGCATGAACGTCTTTCCGCGAAGACGGACATTATCGGGTCAGGCTTTCTGAAGGCGGGAATCTCTGAACTTTGTGACTGTACTTTGTACTTTGCGTACTACGAGTATATAGAGAATCTCTACCGAGTGTCTTTTGATATCAATGTTATCCTACTCGTTGATAAAAGTAACCAAAATTGAGTTTGAGTAGCCTATCTTATTATACGGTAGTGCAGGGCTGCTGGCGCATGCGCACCTTGGTATATAAGACTGTTACTTTTATTACATGCAAGGATGGGCCGGTCTTCCGAAATCGACGCCATTGGAAGGCGACCAGAAAAACACCTCAGAAGAAGGAGATTACGCGAGGGTACTTTTTACTGTCGTATATACAATAGTGGGTTGGTTTGTTTTACTATCCGGTG
>JAUTBT010001748.1:0-10481 GCA_032361225.1 Lepetodrilus schrolli
CCTCCTGCCCTAAACTGACAAGTCGTGATATAAGTGAAAGAATCTTGAAAGCGACTTAAAACCCCAAACAAACAAAAACAAATAAAATGGTATTCACGCTTCATTTTATGCTGCAAATAATGGATGGCAAATTGGACACAGTATGCAACATTGTATGAAGATATATTAACATAAATATCTTGGATATATATTGTAGTTTATTATTATCAAGTGACATTCTTATTCTCTTCTTTTTTTCTTTTCTTCCAGGTATTTATTAAAGACAACCAAGGTGGCAGTGAGACAACACAGGTAGACTACTTAGGCCTTATAGGCAGTCCTGTACAAGCAACAAACATGTCCGACTTCAAGAGGGTGAGTGAACTTAGTACCTCTCACATTCTCCATTATCATGTACTATTATCTTGTTAACCTTGATAAACAAAAGTCTACTCACGATGTCAGAGGCCACGTGTTGCCCAAGTCATCGCTAATTACTCTATCCTATTTTAATTTGTCTTTACAACTAGCTGCGTTCGTAATCGCCGGTGAGCACGTTATAGTAGTACTTTTCATTATGAGAGTGAATAGTTTTTCCCCCATTTTGTTTTTATGGCAAATGCGCGTAATTTAATTCCCGCGAATATGTCAATTATAGCATTTGCGCGAAATTTGCGTCCGCGAAATATGTCTTTTACAGTAATCATATCCATTCAATTTGTGGGGGATGTCGACCCGTGAACTGAATTTGAAGTTTCTAACAAATATCGTGGCCTCTGCTGTAGATGATGTAGTTTAGGACTATGGTTGGAGTTTAGATTACCTGGCTTTGTTGAAGCCATTTTGTCTGGAATTACTGCGCATGATCTTGCATTGCTTTATCACAGGTTTTACTTTCTTGTGTTTCAGGTAGCTGGAAAGAAGGGCGAAAGTCACTGATGTACAGAGATTACCACTGGACATTTTAATATGCATTGGCACCAACATCCTGTCCCAGCAAATACGCGCTTGAAATAAGAATTTTACCTACAAGTCTAAATACGTTATTTATTTACATATTCAGTTTAAAAGTGGGAAGGGCATCATTTTGTTATGATTTTATAAGCTGGGACACAAATGTCATTTGTTTTTAATGAATGAACTATAAATTGGCAATGATTAAAGTGCTGTTGCCATGGTTTACCATTAGTATAGATCTATGGGAGACCAGTGCATCAGTACTAGTCTGCATATAGCAAAGTTTGTTATTCATCATGTTCATGAGATTTCTAGCCCATTCTGATCTTAATGAGATATATTTTTGAAATAAACAATACACATCTGAGGAAGGGGTACTTGTAGCAATAACGGCCATGTAAATATAGCAGCTTATTTCTTCATGCACACTGTTCGACAGTTTAATGGCATCCACTGGTATCAATCTGGTGACTGTGATATTATGATTCCATTGTACCATACATGTGCATACGGTTCTGTGCTTTCAACTTGCCACAGTCTATGATTGCATTGTAAAGCTGGTCAGCTCTCGGCACTGACTATTGATTGCATATCGGAATAAAGAACAAATCTTTTTTAGTTTTGCTGTCGTTTTATCCCAAGAAGGTGTGGCTCAAGGTGCAGGCAATGTGAGAGTACTGGCATAGAGATAACTGTACAGAATAATGGAACAGGCAGCTGTCCATACTACAGTGGACATACCCATACGTGTGACAGCATTTGAAGAACTTATACTCAATAAACGAAGGACAGTGGTTAGAAAGCGTTTTAAATTGTACTTGGTGAACTTAAGTATGGAAAAACTGTAGGTTCATCCACTATTGGTGGTGAAATATTACATTGAATGGTTCTGCATTAAAGATGATCACCGTGACATTAAGCTCATTCACTCATTACAGCCAGTTAAATTATAGTGAATGAAAGTTGGACATTAAATTTTTTAAATTAAAAAAATAAAATACAGTGAACCTTCAATATAATGCCCTCCACTACATCGCGGAATCGCTTAAACCGCGGGGTATACAAGTTCTATCTTTGTATATGAAAGCCAGATTTGGGTTTATGGCAAATGGATATATGTTTGTACATGTTCCATACTTTGCAGTCGTGTCAGTGCTATGTCGTGTCAGTGCTATGTAGTGTCAGTGTTATGTCGTGTCAGTGCTATGTCGTGTCAGTGGTATGTCGTGTCAGTGCTATGTCGTGTCAGTGCTATGTCGTGTCAGTGCTATGTCGTGTCAGTGCTATGTATCTATCTTTTCCAGCTGGAATGAATTGTTGTATGGAGTATGGCATGCTCGAATAGACACATTAAATATACTAGTAAACATTTAAAAAAATACAGTTTACGTATATATCTGGATTGCTTGTTTATTGTCATGAATAGAAATAGTGTATGGAATAAATGTCCATTTACATATAGTATCATTAACATTTTCTCACTCTTCCTCTTCATGTGTTCCTTTTTTTCTTACTTTCACCCTTCTTCCCCATTCAATCTTATTGTCACTAACACAATCATTGATGGTCACTAACACATTTTACCAGAAACTGGTGGTCTCGACACTCAAATATGTTCATAATTTATATCACAAAATATTGTTAGCTTGTCATTGCACGATTGTAAATACAAAAATAATCCCAATATCAGAACGGCTTGTGTAACAGAAATTGCACAATTCAAAATAGTACTGCAGCTGGTTGCATCACCTCGAAATGTCCCGTTCACATGGGCGTGTTATCAGTAATGTAATCTGCGATATGCATAACGATGTCTGCTCCCTTTCCCTTGACAACGGCGTCATCGCTGATGCCCAGTACTATCACAGACTTACACAGGACGACGCAGCAGGAGAAGTTGTGACCTTGACCTGGCTTGGCCTTCATCTTGAGGACGTTGTCCTGGTTGCTGAGCACTGCGTACCTGACTCCCTCGAGCTCCACGCCTGTCAGGTGATACTGGGAGGTGCCTCGGTTTGAGATGACCTCCCTGAGGGTCGCGATCTCGCTGGAGGGAGGGAGGAAGCAGGATGACGTAGCCAGCTTGTTGCCGTCCAGATCAAAGATCCCCGCCATCTTCATGCAGGGGTGTGTGCCCATCATATGCTTCCGCACGAACGGTGTCCATTCGGATGTCATCGTCCTGAAAATATACGGCAGAAAAATAGACTGATCTCTAGGTGGAAGTGTAGAGGGCGGGTGGTAGCGCAATGGTAGAACAGTTGGACTTCGGAGCCAAAGGTTCCAAGTTCAAATCCCGCCCCGGGGGCCTGGCAACAATGTTCGCGAAAGTTACCTTTCTGACGCGATATTGATAGGATGCGATGTCTGTAGAGTGGCATTGCAGTTATCATCCTTGGTCTTGTCAGTACCAGCCAATGCTCGCAGGTTTACTGCAACATTCAGCGCTACGAATTATGAAAATATTTTATTCATAATTTGTGTCATGTGAGCCAATCAGATTGCCAGCATTTGGATCCGAGTCCGGGTAATAGAATTCACCTTTCTCTGATTATGGTATTACTATTATTACCATTATTACTATTATTGTTATCATTATTATTACTATTTTTATTAACATTATTATTATTGATATTACTATTATCATTATTATTACTATTATTACCCCTGCGTCTCCAGCCAGAGACCAGTTGTGTGCCTCCTTCTTCATCTCCGCCACAGTCCAAGCTCGCTCCCATGACTGGGGTCCTTCTCCCCCTCCGGAAGCTGTGGGGGTCTGAAACATAAAGATAATCTGTGTCACAGTGAGATGTGCGTCCGATCTGTGTCTGAGTCATGTTAGATATGTGTCAGTGTCGGATCTGTGTTGGATATATGTCAGATCTGTGTCATCCATGTCAGATTTGTGTCAGTTCATCAGGGCAGTGGGATCTGATGTGTGTCAGATCCATGTCATATCTGCAGCTTGCATCAGTGGATTATTGATCTGATGGGTGTCAAGATGTTTTGTCTCCTGTAAGTTGAGTCCCAAGTCTCTATGTTTTACTCCCATGTATTTTTTTATGGAGGTGTTTCGTCCCAATTTATTTTATCTTCCATTTGTTACACTTATTTTTTATGGAGGTACGTTTATTTTATTTGTGATACTTTGTGATTATATCATACTGGCTGGTTTCTAACAGCCAAACATCATATGTTCTTAGATACTCACTAAAATAATAATCTGGGGGCGAAAACAATGTGCTTAAAAATACGGTGGGAGCGAAAACGATGCAGAAATATAACATTGGTGGGGGCGAAATTGTCATTGGTTGTGGGCGGAATGACTCGGGGTGTAATGACAGAGGGCGAAACGACATACATTCAATCTGATACTGATAAAGATGCCTAACCATGCTAACATGCTCATTCATTAACTTATGGAAGAAATTTACACAGACAATCACCAGCTGATCACGGTTTGTTGACAGATTTCATGGTAAAATATATTATCACTACCCGGCCATAAGCAGGGCCAATATCACTACCCGGACATCATTATAGAGCCAACACAACAGCAAAACAGTTTTTTTTTAAATAAAAAGACCAAATTAATGCCTATGTTTTGGACTGGATTTCAACGGTATGTCAACAAGTCTGCACGTCAGCGTGGTTTGTTTGCAAGCAATGTGTACGATGTAGTATATATAATAGACGATAAAATATGATAATCATAATGCCATGGTCTTACGTGAGTAGAATTCGCTTCCGAGTACTCCCCTTCTGTGGGAGGTGCGGGCGGCGCCATTTTGATTTCTGTGTCATGTGACTTACAATCACAACTTCCGAGTACTCTTACTTTCTCTTTGACATTTACAAATCTATCTGGTTGTGTTTACCTAATAATATACACGACTGGTTGCTCAATGACAACACGTAATTTTGCTAAGACGAGGGCGGATTTGTTAACTGTAACCTTATGTTCTTTTGTAAACTGGTAAATATTTAGCTAACCAGCTGTAAACAACGCATTTTAGTTGTAACTTCACATGATTACGGGTCATTTCGCACCAAAACCCGTTCGTCCGGGTCGTTTCGCGCAAAGTTTTCTCGGGTCATTTCGCGCCAATTTCGGGTCGGTTCGGTTCGTACCAATCTCGTGTCGTTTCGTACTACTGTCGGGTCGTTTCGTCCCAATGGTTTTGTAATGGGTTTTTTTAAAGTAATAAATGTTCACATTTAGTAAGTTCCATATTCTTTCGTTTGATAATCGTCATCTCCATTGATGCTTTTGTATTACTCTATGCACACTATTTACGGTATTCGATAATGAGTACGGGTACAAGATTAATCAAATGTTTTCACAACATCATCCTACACTGAAGATGTTTCAACAACCACTATAGACATATAGGGGCAATGTGTTAGTTAACTTAGTTATTCACATTGCTATTTACCGTTTTCAAAGTAAGCAAATTGGAGTATGATACTTCTGACTCACAATACGGCTATAAAGTCGGACAGAAAAATAAAATTGCAACACTTTCACAATGGCAGCCGCCGCTATGGAATTTTCTATTTCATGCGTTTCCAAAGTTCGTCGACGACAAGAAGGTCTACAGTGTGATAATTGCTTCAGATGGCAACATCGAACCTGCGGGACAGGCAAGTCTTTCTTCATAGTGCTTATACATGTTATATGATGTTATTGAATGTAATTTCTGGAAGAGAGATATTTTTATCACGAGTATATGAATATGTAATGGATATTTGCTTATAACAGGCTAACAGTAGTTCGTAAGAAAATAATGTAATATGTAATAAGTGATAATAGTGTATGTACTTGACACTATTTAGACATTATAATTATTTATTATTTATATGCAAAGCTAAATGGAGTAACTTGTTATAACATGATGTAACAAAATGTTACGCACAGTTCTGCGACATATCTGGCATACATTAAATACAATAAATAGAAATGTATTAATTTGCTGCCCACAATGTGTTGTTTTATATATATTATCATAGCTAATCAGACAGACAGTTTATTCTCCAAAACCACCAACGGGGGTACAAGAGATATATAAATGTACATTCAGTTATACATTTGATCAAAATGGAAAATGCTTTACGTATATTCAATGATAAGTAAAATAGTTGGAATAATGTTTCAGTAATAAATTATGTAGTTGGACTAAAAACATCTATACCATATTACCCTAAAAAGGATTTGTCTTATTCTTGATTAGATTTTGATGATAAAACAACCAACAGTGCAGAACCAATCTTCGTCAATATTTGTATGCAAAATATCAAGTCACCAATGTGATAACAAATTAATGTTGAAACAAAGTTGAGACATTTTATCATTTTAACTGGTTAACTTCTATCTTTAGTGATAATTAAGGAACAAAGAGATGCAAGCCATTTCCTATTACAAATTTGTGGGTTTTCAAATATTTATGTCTAAGACCACATATTTTCAGACATACCTTTTATAAATCCAGCCTGGGCAGGAATTATTATATTATTTACTTGTAATAGTATAGAACAATATTTTAGAATATCTCTATTTTTTTGGTAATGGAACTTTGCATAAACATGTTTTAGAACCATCAACCACAGATTGCCAATATTCTTTTATGGGTACACTTTTATGAATCGGGTATTACAGGAGAAGCAAACCGCGAGATTGGCAAGGGTGGCAGCACTGCACGGTCTGCAACTTGGTACTGCAATACCTGCTCCTTGGATCATCTAGATCGACTCGACACCAGCCCGTTTTTTAAAGAACGCATGATTTCTTTCTTTTTTTTGTCGATCACAATTAAAATATGCAGCAAAATAATTGTACGAAATCATCCCGTTATGGAAAGAACACATGAAATGATGTTTTTTGTTGTTGATCACAACAATTGAAATATGGATCAAAATAATGGTACGAAACTAGCGCGAATTGAGCCAAAACTAAGCGCGAAATGACATCAACGAACATGTTTTGGTGCGAAACGACCCGCAACCCTTCACAGGTAGAGTCATAGCTAGGAATTTGAATAATTAATTTAATAATATTAATAATATGAATTAAGGCAAAGCCATGTATGCTCGTGACAGTCACATTATGCTATTGATAATTGGATATCCAAAAAATAACTATCAACATCATATTAAGTGAGTTCGATCATAAACTACCATGTAGTGTCCCCATTTTGGGGTAGCCCAGCTTTCGTACTACTTACTAAAAGGTTGACATTTGGCACTTCCCCCGTTATATCACATAGAACTGGTAAAAATATCCTCAGAAAACGTATGTATGTAATCGAACAAATTGAAACATTAGAAAATGTACGAGCTGACGTAGCATAAAAAAATTACTACAATTGTCATTTTAATAAGACATTTTATGATGAATATGAAATTTCATTTGTACAATTTACAAAATCAATATAACAAATGGCCAAAACGGGATCCTGTATATTTGTAAATCAACAAGGGACACTCCATTGAGGTCACATGATTTATTATGCTAAATATGCCTGCGAGCAGACGATGATACTGTCATATGTTTTAGAGCTTGCAATTATTTATTTGCGAATTTTTCATATCACGTTAAATAGTGCATTAAGCTCATAGCTACATTTTTTAATGTTTCACTTTGTTCAATTGCATACGGTATTTTTGTTTGCTGATAAAATTTATACCAGTTCTGTGCGATATAACGGGGGAAGACTTAGATGTCAAATATATCTGACAGGTGGCGTCATTCTTTTAGTTTTGGAAGCGGAAGCAGAATTTTAGCAAGTAGTATGAAAGCTTGGCTACCCCAAAATGGGGACACAACATGGTAGTTATACCATTTCTATAAAATGAGTGAACGTTTTGGTATCTGACATGAAATAACTTGATTACAATGTGTTTACCATCAGTTTAGACTACATAGGACATGCCCATAAATAGATACAATATAATATGTACAAAGGCTTGACTGCTTGACACCCTTTTCAAGCATATTTACAAATAAATATTCCCTTGGATTTAAAAGTAATACTCCTTTAAAATAATCAAGGAATGGTGAATTCAAACTTGTTTTAATAAGAATAAATTGTGCTAGTGTTTATGAAGTCATTCAAAACGTGATCATGTAACGTCATGATATGGACGTCATCCATAGCAACCATCACAAGCCTCACTAGCAACAGTGCAATAATGTTCATGAAATATGGTCTACCGATATTTTTGTGGTTTACATAACCGTGATTAGCAAGTATCTAATGATATATCTCCGAATAGGTGTCAATGGTTGTCTGTAACCAGAAATATCCCACGAGACTTACCGTCCCTATGCCCTGTGATATAATATCCATCTACCGGTGTATTTCCAGTAGATTTTTTTTTACTTTTTATTTTTAGATCTCAGTCGTAACAGGAAGGAAAAAAAAACATGATTATGATACGTGTAGTTTGGGAGAAGAGAATTTTTATGAACATCATGATGATGAACTTATTATAACAAAAGAATATCTTGAAAATTTACTGTATGCTCTATAATAATAATATTTTTGTATGAGCATTTTGGGTCGGGAGATTGAATATATTAATAAATATAATTTGATATTTTGACCAGTTGGTCGGGTCGAATATAATTATAATAATAATTGGAGTAAATGGTCGATTGGCAGAAAATAAATATAATTGAACAATGTAATTATAATGGTCATAAACACAAGGATCAATATATTGTTCAGATTTGAATCCAATTAATTTCAATGTATGCCTAGTCTTCATCCTCAATAGAGGTAATAATTTTTATACTTTTGTTATTCATATATCATATATTCTGGTAGCTGGTGAAAGATATAATATTCAATGATGGTTTATATGGCTTGTTCTTTCAGAATTTATTATTATGTTCTAAGGACAGGTACATCGTCAGCAGAATATAATAAAATTATTTTTATTTTCCAAAGTAGAACAAATTGGGTGGCAGATCCGTAAACTAGGGAATCAAATAACTATGGCCTATTAATGAAAATATGCTATCCTTTATTTTCAGAGTTTCCATGACATATTTTCATCAAAGAAGGCTATTTAGCTAATACCTCGACACACAGGATGTATAGCAAACGTCAATCAGCATCTGCTTCTCATGCATCATCACAAGAGCGCGACACTAGGCATTCCCAGAATGCAGTAGCAAATGGATCAGCTGGGCATGATCATTATAACAGCCACAGACTTTCTAGGTCGAATGCTGACGTAGCTGTTCTTTCTCATGGCTGTCATGATTCTATACTGAAGACATTTTTTGAACGCATCGAGAACACCAAGATGTACACCAACAAATATGGCGTCACCGTTATTCCACATTACGGCGATATCGTGAAGGTGCCGACTGACACCATTGTAACAGTTGAATCCCAAGGCACAAGTCTAAGCACGATAACAAAAGCACTAGTTGTGGAATTCAGAGGATGTTTTTTAGATAGACGTAGCCACATACTGAATCGCTGTCAGTGGGAAAGTGGGGAAATACATGTAATTCCTATGGATGATGTGCAAGAGTTTCCATTCAAAAGTGTCATACATGTTATAATGTATCGACTTCACAGTACTTCAGATGAAAAATTCAAAGAGAGGTGGACCAAAATGCTTGATAATGCTTTCAGAGGTGCTGTTTTAAAGGCCGATGAGATGAAGCTGGAGAGTATTGTGATGCCATTATTAGGGGCAGGTCAGTATACAGTGGACCCCCAATAATGTGTTTCAGGCTTAAGACAATCAGATAGCAAATTAATCAGATATCTGAATCATGTGGTATTAATAGTGAAGAATTACCTCCCTTTGTAGTTTTTTGGCCAACAGCTAAACTTGCACAACCAGACGGTGTCATGTGTTGTGCTGCGCTACTCGTATAATGTGCAGACAGTGACACGTAAACGTAGACGAATATTTGTTAGTTAGAGGTCTGCAAAAAAATACCAATGGGAGGTAAGCCATCTGCCTAAACGTAGCTCGAAGACCTTTATGTTAATGAGGCCCATCGCTCCCAGGCCCACAATTGCAGATGGAGTGGATTTTAATGCTTTGTAAATCATTTACTAAGGGAACTACTTGCCTCATATTCCGGGAAACTAACAACAGTCGTCCTGCCAAGCTATCCTGCAAATTTCCTGTTTAAATATCACGTCCTGAAAATTATCCAAGGACCAATTTCAACCAGCATCCATGCTGCCAAATTGAATAATCACGTTAGCATATAATAATGAAGTTAAAAAGGTTTGTTGTGGGTACAAACAGACAGAAAAATATGTATTTAAAAAAAAAAAATTATCAAAGCCCCAGTACAGGCTATCAAAAAGTGCCACGCCCACTTTCATTCAATATTTTTCCATTTTGGACTTGACATTTGCTCTGATGGTTGCGTGATATTTGGTGTCGCAGAGATCCTAAATGACTGCTCTCTAGTGTGTTACTCACTTATAACTGTCGGCATCAATGTTCGCGAAAGTTACCTTTCTGATGCGATATTGATAGGATGCGATGTCTGTAGAGTGGCAATGCAG
>JAUTBT010001749.1:0-10480 GCA_032361225.1 Lepetodrilus schrolli
TTATCATCCTTGGTCTTGTCAGTACCAGCCGGTGCTCGCAGGTTTACTGCAACATTCAGCACTATGGATGTTGCGGGCTTCCTCCTGCCCCCTAAACTGACAAGTCGTGATATAAATGAAAGAATCTTGAAAGTGACTTAAAACCCCAATGCAAAAAAAAAAAAAGAAAAGAATCCAGCAAGGGATATAATGACCTGGAAAATATAGCCGATTGTTTTGACTAATGCCACGCACATGTAAGATTGAAATATAATTATTGTGAAACTTGGCGTTCTAAGGTGTATCAATGTATGCACATGTTTGGGCCATTTTACCTTAAGACTTGTATATATAAATGAAAGCTAGTCTTGTGTGTTCACCATACTTATTACTTAAAACCATCGAGTTTCACAATAATTGAATTTCAGTCCTATGTATATATGTATGTGAGATAGCTTTGTATGGAGTATCGTAGATCATCAAAACCATGAAACTAAAACTCTACTCAACCATTGTACCACAGTTTACATACAATGCATGTACTTGAAGATTTATTTTTTGCATTATTGGTTGTGACCATCCCGTGTTCTTCAGTTGTGCCATTTTCCCCACTATATTGTTTACTCCTTGTCATATTTACATATAATTTTTTTTTGCTTTTTTTTTTTACCCACATACATTTTTGTCACGTATGGGTGAAAGATTACTGCTGTGACGTAAAACAATAATTCACTCGCCCATGTTTACATTTCAAATGTCAATTTGGTGAAGTTGATTATTCTTGTGATATTTTGAGACGGCAGAGAGAATTTTGACAAGTATCACATCTTTTATTACTTTGCAATATTTATTTGCAATGATGTCCTGCATTTGTGTGTGTGTGTGTGTGTGTGTGTGTGTGTGTGTGTGTGTGCTTACATATATATTTATAGAGAGGGAAATATCTTGTAGGTTGGCGGTTTGTGTTAAGGAATTTTCATATTGTGATAATACAATATTATGTATTGTTAAATATACACAGCAACAACATGATCAAATTTATCAATTTTTTTTTATCAAATATCAATAGCATGATTTTACACTCGAGCATTCAATCAAAGTTTAACCAGTAAAATATCTTGATTACGACCACCAACTAAATAGGAGTTGACGTAATGTTAAAGAGTTGTGCATTTGAACTGAATCTCGTATTCTGTGTGTGATGGGAAGAGCACCAGATTTCCTAGTCACTGTGGAGGAATTGCAGTTCAGACATATTGCCATATCAAATGGAATGGTAAGCCCCGTCTTCTCATAGGTTCTCATTGCATTGACCTGTTGAGTTTACTTGAGAGTGCAATTTATATACTATGACCAGTATCGTTAGTTGAATAACTACAGACAAACTTGCCACTTGGTGCATGTCTAAATTATTCTAAATTGCCCCATCTTTCAGATACCATGATATTTATATAGTCTCTATATGTAGAGTGAACATCTTTGAAATAGAATTGGAAGTTTGAAATAATAATAATGTGCACATTTATAGCATTCTCAAAGCACTAAGGATGCTGATAGATGTTATTATTAGGTTACGACATCAAGATATATGAAGACCTAATGTCGGCCTGCTGGTAGGCAGAAAATGAAGCTAATTTTGGTTATGTCGTTTTACTGGGCTAACAAAATGAAATGATGCAGTTCTTTGTGTAATGGATGATGAACACAATATTTGTGAGAAGGAAAATATTACGGTTGTTGACCAAAAAGCAGGGATTGGTACGGACATGACATTGTCTGCTTCCGTTATCCATGATAATTTATTCGAGAACTTCGTCACATATGGGTGAAAGATTCCCGATGTGACGTAAAACAATAATTCACTCACTAGTCCAGACTCTAGTCCATGTATATCCCCATTCCGTGGCTACAGTGTATTTATCACAACGGTTTACCAAAATGACATGCAACCATGACAACTGATGTACAAGTAAAGTGAAGCGACACATGTACTTGTTTCTGCGTCGTCGTATGGGTGAAAGATTCCTGCAGTGATGTTTAGCAACAAATCAATCAAAACTAAGCATCAGACTTGGCTTGTTAGGACCATATCCTAGTATTATTATTTTGCTAGGAAATTGAATTAATTCATGTATATTGTATAGAGGTCATGAATTTTATTGTGGTGAGGCCATTTGCATCGTCTGTTAACTCAGAGATTTATTATGTGTATGGATCCCCAGCATATAATGTCTTGTCTACCTGTAATCATTTCATATCTGGAGAGCATCTCTATAACTATTTATGATGATAGCCTCATGAAATACATGTTCGTTTGTCTGTGCCTTTTGATAGATAATGTACAGTAGTGTCTGTAGGAAGGCAGTTTCAATTCTATGAATGATTACAGCGAGATGGTGAAATATGGGGTTGGAGGGGTCATTTGTGTTCCCAGAGCCGAAACTGTTTGTTTTTCTATATTAACTTTTACATATTCTTCATTCTCATGATCTAGATGTGCCTTTTGTTAGTTTCAAATTTTCCTTTCACAATATAGTGTGGAACCTCCACGAAAGTGTTCATCGTCTGTAAAATGCACAGGTTTCAATTTCAATAGATTCTAGAGCAGACTATAGCTTAATGAAACACTACATTCACCAGGTCTAAATGTGCCTTTTTGGTATTTAAAGATTATTTGCATTTCTGGTGGTGTCGGGAGTGGAAGCCATCTTTATTTTGTCTCCTGATATCTCTCGTAGGTTGTATTTACTTTTTTGTACAACATGACAAAATGTTTTGGTTTCAGCATTTACCATATCTTTGACAACTGTATTGGAACTGTAAATGAATTTCATTTCCAATGTTTGCTGGTTGCAAGGGTATAAACGTCGCGTATGGGTGGAAAATTCCTGCTATGACGTAAAACAATAACTCACTCACTATAAGGGTATTGCCTTTATTTCATTTCTTATTTTTAAGTTGGCATATATTAATTATGTAATTTATTTTGTCATGTGTAGACTATAGCTTAGACGATAGTAGCATAACATTATAGAGAAAACTTGTACATATGTAAATTTGAAAGAAAAATAAATTGTACATAATGAGTATATTTAGGTATGATGGAGCCTGCCAATGATACAAAGACATTTATTTCTACAATGCAGTTGAATTACACCAATGAGAATGTAGAATTTGTTACACGTTAACAATGTAACTAGTACGAGTGTTTCCAGTCATGATCTCTGTATTACAACCAGACATATTTGTTGTCAAGCATAATGTGTTCATTTTTCTTTGTCGATAATATTATTATTAATTTTGTTTTACCTGGTCAAGTGCTAACATCAAAATCCATGACAATCCAATTAGCAAGAAACTAGCCAGATATAAATAGGTTTATTCAAGATATTGGTGTATTTTGTTGCGAATTATATGTTACTTTTACCCGATCATACTGTGATCTGATTGACTGATAGGTATGGTGTAGATTTCTTTTTGAATCTCTTTGAAATTAAAATAAACTAATATTAGTACTGGTAACAAAATTAACCAAAAACATTGAATGTGTTTACTTTCTTAAGTATAATTATTATAATAACTTTAATTGTATATTCTATTAATAGGTTATGTACTGTAATTTATCTCCACAAGTTGTAGAGTTGATGAGAAACTATTCCAAGTTGATCCTGTATAATGTTTAAAGTTGTGCTTTGTGTGATAGAGATGTTTATTAGCCAATGCATTGTGCTATTTATGAATGTTTCACATCACTAGTTCACTTAAACAAACACGCAGATGTTGAAGTATTCCCCAAAAGAAAATTATACATTTTCATTCTTTTTCACCTCCATAATTTCAAAATGAATTCATGTGTTCCGTTTTTTACTTTAATATTCATAGTCTCTCGTCTATGTAAATTGAGACATTCCAGTGCTGCATCTGATAGTTCTTTGTTAAATTAGGTGTGTGATAACTACATAGAGATGTTAAATTCAGATTGTGTCCAGAAATGCATGCATGAGAAGCACATGTACAAATGATCACTCTTGCCACCAGATCACGGTCTTTACTGTCTGTGCCATCATACAAGCACATGACCTTTTCACACGACTCGCCAGTATTGAGCCTGGGTCATAACATTATTGTCCCTATTCTTGTGACTTATTCAAAACCACTGAACAGAATTATTAACCCTCTCATTGCAGGAATAGGCACAGCTACAAGTCCTTTTGGGCATCTCATTGCCTTCAGCATGGAGAGGGTTAAGATTAATGTTAGCATGGCAAGGGACATATTCTATTAAAAGCAGTTACCTATTCCATTGAGATAATAAGCTCAAGGTTTGTAAAACATGGAAAAGGGCCAACTCTAAATTATTAGTACTGCCATTTGGAGGAAACAAAACAATTATGGTTATTTTCGCATAGACAATATTGGTGTCACGATCTTGTCGCAACACTGAACTTTGTATGTATTGTGGCTTCCTGCTATTTGTTTGCCTGTTAATCTTGCCTAAGCAATACATATTAGGATGATTAGCAGGCTGCTACAGCCACTGCATAATGTTATAATGAACACTTACCCAAGTGGACATAAATATTTATACAATTTTTCTTTGAAAGTGAAGTAGCTGTAAAATCATAGATTTGTCTGAAGCACACTTGAAATCTCAACAAGCTGCAGTTTTTTGAAAGTCCATGATGTATCATACAATAGTGTGCAGTCATGTAAAATATTCACAATTTGTTCTCAAATACTGAAATAAAGCCTATGAAATACAAATGTTCTATTTATTTTATTTTATCACATGTATCTGCTGTAGTCTCATTCAGCTTGTACTTGTAGCATCACTGATATTTGGATTTTATCAGGTGAATGACACCGATCGGTTTTCTGACTCTTTGCTGCAATCTAAGAGCATTGGCTGGTACTGATGGACCATGACAGCAGGGTGGATGGTAGTGCAAAGGTAGAACATTTGCACATTGGAGCCAAGGGCCCCTGTCCCGGAAGCCTGCTGGCATCCATGTTCACGAGTTACTTTTGTGACGCGATATTGATAGGATGTAGAGTGGCAATGCAAATATCATCCTTGGTCTTGTCAGTGCTTGCAGGTTTACTGCAACATTCAGAACTATGGGTGTTGCAGGTTTCCTTATGACCAGCCGTGATATGTGAAAGAATCCTAAAAGTGGCTCTAAACCCAAATTTTAAAAAAAAGAAGCCATACCATAACTGCATTGCCATGGTACAGAGTGCACATCCCATCATGATCACATCGGAAAGGCAACTTTCGCGATCATTGATACCGGGTTCTGAAGTCTTGACATTCTACTATTGTGATACCACCTGCTCCTTTGTATTGAACTGCTTAATATTGGCACTGTAGGAGCAAAACTGAAGAAGAAAAACAATTCCCAATTCCCATTATCTTTTAAGAGCTATATCTGGGCCCAAGATTACGAAACTTTTCTCAGTACAATTTCATGCTCAATTAAAAAATGTGTTCACAAATCCTCCTATGAAATTTGAGCTTAAGCATGAAATATTTTTATATTTTTTTTGTATTGGGGTTTTAAGTCGCTTTCAAGATTCTTTCACTTATATCACGACTTGTCAGTTTAGGGCAGGAGGAAACCCGCAACATCCGTAGCGCTGAATGTTGCAGTAAACCTGCAAGCACCGACTGGTACTGACAAGACCAAGGATGATAACTGTATTGCCACTCTACAGACATTGCATCCTATCAATATCACGTCAGAAAGGTAACTTTCACGAACCTTTGGCTCCGAAGTCCAACTGTTCTACCACTGCGCTACCACCCACCCTTGAAATCATACTCAAAAAGTTTCGTAATATCGGGGCCATGAGTGGATAAAAATAATAATAATATAATAGAAGATCTGCAGATAAAATCAGTTGCATTTCTGTTAATTTAGTCCAAAAGGAGAGGAATAAAATGAGCAAAAATGCAACTAGTTCAAAGAATGACTGCCAACAACCACCATTCAGTGTTTCGAGTTGGAATATTGTTCACTGTAGACAAAGCAGTTAAAAGCCTTTCGACTATTGATAAAGTAAAACCAAATCTTACGTTTCTGAACAATATAAACTTTATTTCAGATAATAACCTGAAAGTAAAAATAGCAAAAAGACATTAATGTATATCGCCTATGTACACGAATATATATATAAAAATGGAAATGATTGGAAAATTATGTTGTTTTTACTTGAAAATAAATGTACAACAATTGACATGAATAAGACTAAGAGTAAAATAAGTAGGATTAATTTGACGCAATTGAAAACTTCACGATTGTTAAAACCCTTGGCTTGAGTAATGCAGCCAAAATAGGAACAAAAATAGCACTAGAATCTTTTCTAAATGTACAGACAACTAGTAAATACATTGCTTGCGTAGGTTATCTGTAATTGCGAAAATAGTGACTAGATAGAAAAATAATCCTCTATGGTACAATAGTCAATATAGGAACCAAAGTTGCTATGGTCCTACAACAATAAAAATAAAAGACTATATTTAAAGGCTTACATCAATAAGATTTTAAAGTTCTGCAACAGTCCAATATCTTCAGCAACCGTTGACCTATCTGACACTGAATTAAGTATTTACCAGTCATAAATATCACATTTGTAAACCAACTGTAAATAGAGTAGAGTCCCAGATAGGTTTTCTGGGCGACATTTCTTTGAGCTGCTCAGACAGACATGTGACGTCACTCCAGTACGGTGTACTGAGTGAAATGAACGACTCGCACACCGTGTCGCACAACCAAGATGGCGGCAAAGAGTTGTGATGTCACTATACTTTTCCTGTGCGGTCTGCACTACCTCGCCAGCGAGTACAGACAACGCAGTGTGCAAGTACAGACCGCACAGTGTGCGAGACATTCCATTGACAAAATTGTACTCCAAACACTTTGCACAGGTCAAAGGAACGTCACCATGGTCAGTCCTAAGAATCCGGTCACCAATTGGACTACGCTGATTAGATGCTCAATATCTGAACGAGATCATGTCTTGCTTTTATTTGTTCAGGTTAATTATGTATTTTACTTGCATTATTTTTCCTGCAGGTCATTAAACAGAAAAGAAAATATTTGTAACACGATCTGGCTTGCATTTCACGAAAAGATGGTAACTTTAGTCCGGACTTAAGTATCACCCTTCCGTGAAATGCAGGCCAGATCATGGGGACTTTACTCTTCAACCTTGTGTGGAATTCAGTGTTATTCATGCTGTCATATAAATAATATCGTACATATGTTTGGCAGCATGTGTATAGAAATAGAAAGAACATGTTAGGCATATTTGGCATTTTGTACAGATTAAGATGGAGAAATGGCAGAAAGATTGACCACAATGATGGCAACATCAGATCGACAGTTCTCCACCAGGAAACTTTGCAATGCATGCACCTGGATCTCAGACAAGGAGGTGTCTCTGCATCACAATACGATGTGTTTCGCAGTGTATATGTGATATCCGGATCACAGAGAATGGAAATGATTCGGTGTTCTATGCATCACAAGACGAGGTCCAGATCGATGTGTGCACAACGTTCAGGTTCCGTTCCACAGAACAATTGTAGCGCCACGTGAGTGGTCCCGACTCTTATTATATATGTATATGGAGCTACGACTCTTAGCACTATGATTGTTCTGTGGAGTCACAGGCGAGGGGAGACAACCGCTATCTATGCATCACAAGACAAAGTCCAAGTCGACAGTGTTTCCTTCGGGCACGTGGACCACGTGTGTCATCTGTTGAGACGTTCCCCAGGCACCTGCCGAGACGGCATATGACCCGGGCTCCACCAGGATGTGAACGTCCTCGGACTGCTGCAGCTACAACCAAGACAGCGACATCAGTAACACAACAACACACAACTAATATAATGCACATTCGCTTCTTACCTTGCTTAATTTACACTCAGATTATCCTGCATTTTAGTTTTAAAACAATAGTAAAGATGAACTCCTGTCAAATAATTATCTAATTATTCCAATACTAGCAGGTTCCTTATTCCCTTGGCCGACTTGGCCGACATGATCAGCAAAATACTCTAGAAAGCAGATCTAAACCCCAAACATACACGCACGCACATGCACACACACGACGCCCCCACGTACTGGGTTCTTCCTGATCTTAGCCGTATATCCCGGAGTGTGAAATCTGTCACAGTGCTGATTATCTGCTGAATTTTGGCTTGATCCCTCGCATGTGTTGTAGTAGCGCTGTAGAGATAAAGAGAAATACAATTATCAAGATCTTCCAACATAGATATAACATATTGTATACTTCCTGTCTGTATAATTCATATCTGGTTCATATTAACATGGTAATTCCAACAAACAATAATAGCATCTATAACATCTATAGCATCAGTACCTTGCAATTCCTTGAGGTGACAGACATGTACTGCAACATTGTGGCAAATGCATCATCGAGCGATGTATAAACTTTAGGATCCTAAAACAAGCAGAGAAGACATGTTGTTGTCATAATCAGATAATTGTCTGTTAATGCAATTTGTCAAATTTATTTATGTGTGATATACGATACATTGGAATAGGTAAAATTAAAGTAAAAGGATGAAGTCGACTGAGCCACATCTGTGGCTTGCAATCTAAAAGTCTACTGACCTGTTGTGACCTTCAATGAGGTAAAGTAATATGAGTACACAGAGCAGGAGATGGGCACTTAACTGTATTTCTACTGTAGGCATTTGGAGATACTATATAGAGTAGCAAGTTGGATGAATCCAGCAAGGAGATGGTTAACAAACACATTTCTTATCTTGTATTAAAACATTTCTTTTTATTGTTTCATATGTAACACTGTGCTCTCTCATTCTCATTGCCCTAATATCATGTTTAAAATTTATATATATATATTATATATATATATAGTCTCATCTCTGTGATGTAAACGGAATTCCCTTCTGGCTAGTAAAGCATTATCTTATCTTAATTTCGCTATTGAATCCCTGAATTTTTATTCGACTTGCCTGTAAAGGATTTTTGCCATACAGTCTCTGTGATGGCCATTCTATCTTCCTGGCCTGAGCTCTCTCTAGCACCTGCTGTCCAACTCGCCCTGCACGTTCAAGTGTGTTCTCGGCCCACACATCTCCTAAACACGGCTGTAATCAGATGGATATTTAAAGTGGTGGTGTATTAGTTTATTGAGATTGAAGTATAATAAAAAAAAATAATTAAAAATGTTCATGTTTTCATCTCCCATCTTTAACATTGGAAAAATATTCCGTCCTCAAATTTCATCACTAGAAATCGAACCTGCGCTAACCTGCACATGGGCGACAAGTTACAGTGTCCGAGCACCTAGCTGACTGTGCTACTGGGGAACACATGAAACCCTAACACAAATTTTCGACGTCTTGTTGCTTCATGTGCCGTGGGAACCATGTAAGGAGATTGATGCTATTACGGAATGAGTCTGGTACTATTAAGGTGCTTAAGTCCTCAAGTTTTTAAGTTATATTTTACCACCGTTTCAATAGAAAAGTGATTCGATGTTCTCGATTATCTTTGTTGTTTATAAAATGTGTCCAAAATATTTTTAATTACATCGCTACCCTAAACCTAGAATAACGAAGACATGTAAAATTAACAGTATATGACGTCACAGCATAAATCGGCCATCCTCGGACAGCGGGCGGAAACCATACCGAAAAACTACAGTATATCTAATATTAAGAGTGTAATATGCATAATAATTTGTTTCTATATAACAAGAATACTATAATAAATAAATATTCGTATCTTTGACAGTTGTGCACGAAAACCGATAACCTCTTAGATTTGTGCTGTTGCAAGGACAATATTATTGAAATAGAACAATTTAATCTTGCACACTTCTTTCTAAAACGTAGTTTTATTGAGCATTAATTTTATTAGCGTGCCAAGATAAAATAATGTCAAATAAATGTAATTTTCATACCTTCACAGACATGTCTGAACAGATTTCTTTCAACGGTTTAAAATTATCTCCCTGGTCTTAAAGGGGGATAATTCAACCGTTATTTATGCTGCCGCTAAAAATTAGATTCAGATCCTCGGAATAATGGTAGTATTTTTGTTTTTGTTTTACCATCATGGCAAGAACTAGGTAAACACGAACGCCCATTAGAATGTATATGTTTTTGTTTTTTTACAGCGAGAAAATAATATTGTATAGTGTAAATTATACAGCTTTTTCATTTGTGATGTAAAAGAACTATTGATTGAACGATCTTGTAATATTTAGGTGAAAATGAGTACTTCACAGCAGACAGTTTACTCACAAACTGAGAAGTTTTAATGAAGGAGAAAATGATAGGCTATTAAATATGATTCAGACTGCTATAACTGGTGTCAGTAAGAAAAAATATCAAAAACAACCAACCAAAATGAAAAAAACAACAACAAACACACACACACACACACACACACACACACACACACACACACACACACACACACACACACACACACACACA
>JAUTBT010001750.1:0-10480 GCA_032361225.1 Lepetodrilus schrolli
CTACTGATAATTGATTAGATTAGCAGTGTAATCCAAGGATTTAAATGTACTACTGATAATTGATTAGATTAGCAGTGTAATCCAAGGATTTAAATGTACTACTGATAATTGATTAGATTAGCAGTGTAATCCAAGGATTTAAATGTACTACTGATAATTGATTAGATTAGCAGTGTAATCCAAGGATTTAAATGTACTACTGATAATTGATTAGATTAGCAGTGTAATCCAAGGATTTAAATGTACTACTGATAATTGATTAGATTAGCAGTGTAATCCAAGGATTTAAATGTACTACTGATAATTGATTAGATTAGCAGTGCAATCCAAGGATTTAAATGTACTACTGATAATTGAAAGTATAACTGTGATGGGAGGTAAAATAGTATAGTTTTGATTGCTGGCATTAGACATCTTAAATCATTGTTTGAATAGATAATAAACATGCTAAGCATGAGTGTGCAAAATGAAACGGAATCAATGAAAGGATACAATCTGTCGACGATCTCCGGGATTTTTCTGCTTGACTCGATCCAGCTTGTTCCGCAAAGTTTGTTCTCGGTCACGAGCAGCAAATGCTGATTTCAGTTCATTCTGCAGATATAATGTAGTGGAAGATTGTCAAGATCATTTTACATAATGAGTGAATTATGCTCATTGCTGTACAAAAAAAACGTTTTTCTTGATAAATTCAATGTTATTTGGTATGGACAGTATTTCACATACAACGAGAAGCACAAACAGTGAATGCAAAAGGAAAATGAACATTTCTAGTATGATATATATTTCTATATTTAATTATTATACATAGATTTGACAATCTGCTTGAAATCTGAAGAAAATTTGTAACCTGCAGCAATTTGCTTGTTGGGGCTATTTCTGGTGATGGATGGCAACATTCCTAAGAGTTAAAATGAATTATGTTGTGACTGGGTGGACCAGACACTTACTTTGGTCTGTTTGCACATCAGGCCGTAGTTGCTGAGTGGCGTCACTACTTTACTCTCCAACCGCGACACCTGTAACCATAGCAACATGGCATTAAAGCTCAAACCAACTATATTTTGTAGATTATCTCAGTAAATACTTTATTTTGTTTATACCATCAATAAAAAACATCTGCTTATATAATATAGCGATCTGCTTATATAATATAGCGATCTGCTTATATAAATCTGCTTATATAAATCTGCTTATATAATATAATATATAATGTAGCGATCACTAAATATTCTGAGTATTATTTTATGCAGATGGGCAGACAAAAGACAAAAGACAAAAGACAAAAGAGGCCAAAAGGCTGAATTTGCATGGGCTGATGATATTCTTCACAAACATTGTTATGTGGGTGTTTATTGCTGTATGTACCTGAGCTTCTCGGTAATCTTGAATAGCGGAGAGATTCTCAGCAAAGTGACTGAAACCATGCTTGAGGGTGAGACTCATTGTCTCATATTCAGCATAACTATTAAGATCTTTGGCTATCTGATCTCCTGTAATGAGGGATATCAAAGATTAGAAAGTCATCACGTACAAGAAAGAACTTCAGAATTTGCATGTATATAATTGGATACCGTGATCAAATGCTAGTACAAAATAAAGTTTTGGACCCATTCTCACGAAAAGCGCCAATGTCATTTTTCATGTTGCAGACATGTGGTGCATTCATTTTGTGTTTCCAGTAAAAAAAAATTAAAAATTCTAGTAACTTTGTGTTTTTATGATTCCCACATATTTCTTACATCCAGACATGCATTAGTTATGGTTTATATATTCATAAATACTAATTTAAAATTAAATTACATCACCAGAATATTACGTACCCCGTCCTGTTTTATGGGGGTGATAATTGGTACAGTCAGTTGTATAGAAACGCCTATTTTCACCCCCTTGTCCAAATGACTCTCTTGTGGGAGTCAGTACTGGGTGATAAATTCAAATGCCCACCTTTATCTCTTGTGGGAGTCAGTACTGGGTGATAAATTCAAATGCCCACCTTTATCTCGACATCGTGCCACCTTCCTGGTATAGGAGGACATTGTGTCACACAGCTGACCCAGATGGCGTTCTGTGGCAGTGATCCGGTTCTGTATCTGCTTCGACTGCATCTCACTGCATCAATAGATGGCCATGCATCAATAGATGGCCATGCATCAATAGATGGCCATTCATCAATAGACGGCCATGCATCAATAGATGGCCATTCATCAATTGATGCAGTTATCCAATCAGCAATTATACAGAGTCTATACAGACATCAATTCATCACTAGCTAATAATCAACACAGCCAATAGATAAATACATTTAAATGATGGGTCTCTATTTGCCAGCTGGACTTTATATGCCCCCAAATCCATATAATGTCCGGATAATACTCACTTGAAGCATCATACAGCAGATAAAGCACAGCTGAGGGCAGATGAAGAAACTTGCAAAACTTTTCATTTATGAATGACTGTACAAGACAGAAGTCTAATATGAATTAAGGCAATGTTTTTGGCTCTGAAGTCCAACGTTCTACCACTGCGCTACCACCCGCCCCTAAGGCAATGTCTTGAATACTGTATATTATTGAATATCCAAAATCTCTTTCTCTCAAATAAAAGTACTTTTATAAATACATGCCGTTTAGCAGATGACAAACCCGAATAATCAGTTGGTAATGTACTGTAATATTTCAATTTTCTATAATCTAATAAACTAAGGGGGATAACTCTAATAATTGAACACAGTCAAAAGAACCTTTCACAACCACCAATAAAGCTACATATACTATAAATATTAATAAATAATAAAATATGAAATATTGAAAACCAGTGGGATATGCGGAAAAAGTAGCTGGTTACCTAATGTACTTGTGTAGACACTTCAAATGTACATACTTTCATGTAAAAATGTTTGACCATGAAATATTTAAAAAAAACGTAATTGTATGCCTTTAAAAAAATGGATTTAATATTCAAAATAGCTCAAGATAAAGCATGTGCTGAGTGAGAGCGTGAGTGAGTGAATTATTGTTTTACGTCACAGCGGGATCTTTCACCCATACATGACGATGAATTAATTAATTATGCAATATGAATGGGTTAAAATGAAATGCAGCATGAAAAACATGCCAAAAAAGGTTTGATTAAAAGTAAAGTACATGTATATGATTGAATACATGGAATGATGAAATGGAATTGGAATAAATAGTGTGATTACAATATAATTAAGTATGCAATGGCAAAAGATTTAAACTTGTGATACAGACCAATTTCTTTTTAAAATGATAGGATGAGATGCCCAGGAACCTGGGTGAAGAGGTGTTTGAGGTTTGGTGAGGAGTAAAACCCGGCACGTTGAGTTGCAAAGTCCACACAGTCAAGCAAGATGTGCTTGGACGTGAGGTTCTCGTCACACCCAACGCACCTAGGATTATCCTCGTCCTTTAAAATGTAAGAGTGGGTGAAAAACGTATGACCGATGTGGCATCGTTGCAGGACAGTCTCTTCCTGGCGACAATATACCCATGAAAATAGTGTAAATCCAATGATGGGTTGAAAATTGTGTAATTTATTATGGATTTCAGTATCCCATTTATTTTGATGGAGCGATTTTATGTATGAAGTGATGTTTTGTTACCTAAAATTGAAAAGCATCTGGGTGGACAACATAAAAATACAACTCAGGACTTAGCAGGAGCAATAGATACCAGGTATGCTATAATAGAAGTAATGAGAATACTATGAATTAGTTTGGAACTGAATATTTTGACAGAATCTGCTATATTATGTATTTTCTTGGCATAATCAATACTATAATAATAAAAATAAGTAGATTTATATAGAACGTGCTTCCATGCACCAGGACATGCTTGAAGTGCTAGTTGGTAAAGCATGAATCCTTTTGTAGAGTACTCAATCCAAATACGTATCTGTTGTAGCATATCATGATTATGTACATTAGTAATAGCTAAAGATGTCACTAATTTATTTGTTTGCAATAAAATGAAAAGCAACTCACCAGGATGCATGATTGGCACTATGGAACCTGCCTGGCAACAAGATGGCTGAAACATCAGTGAGTGCCAACAAGAACTTTCCCCTGGTGGGAACAGAGTTGTCTGTCTCCAACTTCCATCCAGACTCCCTCACTGGTACTGTTACACTATTTGTGGTGTTATCTTTAAGAGCTCCAATATTATATACATATCTTGTATTCCCTCTACCGATTAAAATAGCCTTTGAAGGTATTGGTTTTCCTTTGGTGTCTTGTTTGTCAAATTTTACAGTTGCTTCAATAATTGTCCCATAAACAGAAAGTAGGTTTCCTGTTAAATCCGGAACCTTCCAGTAGAGGTCATTGGTTACATTGACCCTGAGAGAATGCTGTGTGGCACCTGGCTCCATTATTTGTTGAATTGTAGGGTCACTCAGACCAGCCCCACTGCTGTTCACAAGGGCTATGGATGAAGCCAGCTTGCCATCTTTGTATTGTATCAGTAGTGCCCTTTTCTGTAAAGTAGGAATGACATTTGCATTTTGAGTGTGAAAATTATTGTGAACTAACAAACAATGTTAATGTCTCACATGATCCTCATATACATTCTCAGTATTTGTGAAATAGAAATACTCAAAATATATGAAAATGGAGATTTGAGACATAATGGAGACAATGTCAATGGTCAATACAATGTCCAGACCTAATTCTTCTTCACTGCTACCAGGCAGCATTGCAATGTGCCATCATATTGCAATAATTCATCACTCATGCACATATTGAAGTACAACTAGAGTACTGATTACTATTGTACTTTTACTACTCCGATGTGTCAGATAGTGGGAAGAAATACCAGAAATAATGCTGCGCATTTAATATGTAGTTAACATTAAAAGTTTGATATAGGAACATCTTCATCTGCAGGTTACCACTGGTAGAGGTGAAGCGTGATGTCAACATTGATCAAGTCTAGACACATCTTGATGTTAGCCAACACTTTTTACATCTGACTTTCACACACACACACAAGTCCATGTACAAGGACTAACAATACCACCAGCAGTAGGACTAAAAGTACGACTAGCACTAGTATACAGTACCCACCAGCAGCTGTCTCTTCGTGGAGCTGGAACAGGAAGTGCTGATACCCATACACACACAGCTCAAGCAGCCCTTAGAGTTGTCCTTGTGTAGATAAAAGGAGGAAGCCTTGCACTTGTTGCACAGTAAGCCTTCAACATTGTCCTGTAGAAGAAACATACACATCTAGTGAGGCCCATCCATTTAGACTCAACATTACATCCAACTGATTATCTTGAGTTAACTGTGAAGCAGCATTAGACCTTTCCTTACTTGTTTATTTCTTTTCGTTTTAATATCTGTTGTTTTTGTCCTGACACAGACGTATACGTATCGACGTCACCAGTGCAAACCACATCATGCCCTCACCTTACACACACACTGTCCAGTAACTCTATGGCAGGCATCGGTGGTGGAACCAATGACATTGCAAGCACAATTGCTGCAACCAAGGCTGCCGAATCCCTTGTATTTGTCCATGCAAGTGTCACACTTGTCCCCCTGCACACCAGACTTACATGCACAGAGTCCAGTGGTTGTGTTACATGCCAGACGTTCAGACCCAGTGGCATTGCAACTACAATCCTAGATAAACACAATGACATGGTAAGAGTGAAGGACGTTGACAAGGAAATATGCTTAAGATAATTAGAGAATAACCCACTCGATACGAATGATCACAGAAAATATGTCCAGAGTGAAATTAATATTCACAGTTCCAAGCTTTAGCATGAGGGATTGCATCGAGTGGGTTATTCTAATTATTCAATGTAATCATTTTAATGTAACAAACCATTGAAAACTGCCAACAAACAGTTACATTAAGAGGGCAGCCCTAATCAGCTGTTGCATATTCATTCCACCTGTGACATCAATGTTGTTCACTTCTTCTTGTATGTATATTCTGACGGAAAATATAGATCTTTTGAGTATGTAATTTAAAAGATAATACATGATGCTACTTAATTTTTATAATGCAAATAATGGAATGGGTAATAAAAGCATATAAATGTACATCATTGCAAATAATTTCAAGTGAGTAAGAAATTTCTAAACAATATATCAGGGAAAACTCTCAGTCGAAAATGTGTACATTTCACCTAAGCTAGTTTTCACAATGAACAGATTGTAGCTATCTGTATACATCCAATTAAGTCTCCATTGACGTTCACTAAGCTAAGTTGTCGATTTTAACCGATGAAATGTGGCCATATGCAGGTAGCCAGGTTTGTTTACTAACAACAGGTTACAGAACGCAGCCACTATTTACTTACAACAGGTTACAGAACGCAGCCACTATTGCCAATCCTCCCTAATTACCACAAATCCTATCTAAGTAATGTCAACACTCTACAAATAGTTCTAACCCTCTCCAACTATTGCCAACCCTACCCAAGTATTGTCAATTGGAAACCATATCCAAGTACATATTGTACCACAAACCCTCCAAGAATTTCCAATGATCTCCAAGTACTACAAACTCTCCAAGTACTGCCAACCATCTCCAGGTATTCCTAACCCTCTCCAAGTTCTGCCAACACTCCAGTACTGCCAACACTTTCCAATTTCTGCAAACCCTCTCCAAGTACTGCCAACTCTCTTTAACCTCTTCCAACCCTATCCAAGTTCTGCCAACCCTCTGCAAGTACTGCCAACTGCTATCTGAGTTCTATTGGAAACAAATTGTACCACAAATCCTACCAGAATTTCCAACCATATCCAAGTACTACAAACTCTTCAAGTTCTGTCAACTCACTCCAATATCTGTCAACCCTCTCCATGTACTGCCAACCCTATCTGAGTTCTGGCAACCCTATCCAAGTATTGTCAGCAATCTCCATGTTCTGCCAAACATTTCCAAATATTGCCAACACTCTCCAAGTTCTGCCAACTCTCTCCAAGTACTGCCAACCCACTCTGGGTACTACCAACACTTCCCAAGTTCTTCCAACCTTCTCCAGGCTATTGTCAATAATTCACTCACTCACTCCAGGTATTGTCAACCCTCTGCAAGTTCTGCCAGCCCTCTTTCAAGTTCTGCCAACTCTCCAAATTCTGCCAACCCTCTCCAATTCCTACCAAATAGCTCCAAGTACTGCCAACACTCTCCAATGCTACCAACCCTCTCCACGTTCTGCCAACCCCTTCCATGTACTGCCAACCCAATCCAAGTTCTGCCAACCCTCTCTGCTGACCTTGCATCCTTTGATCTGGTTCCAGCCCCAGGTGTTGTACTTGCAGATCAGACACCTGCGGCCGCTAGTGTTCGGTGGACACAGGCACTGGCCACTAATAGCATCACACTCATGGGTGTTGGTGGAACAGTTGCAGTCTGCAGCACACACAGACACACCAACATCAGTCATTCTTGCATATGAGCGGAGTCTCATTTGAATGTCATAGTATTTAAATTTGTAGTTTCGTGGTAAAAAAGATGAAAGTACTTATTCTTAATGATTGATATTATAATAATCAATAATAGAAATTTGAAATGATTGAGATTTGCAAACTATCATGCCATCCTTGATAATAATATTAATAGAAGATGATCTTTCACATTAAATAGTAATAAATATAAATAACAAGAAAAGTTCTTACTTTTACAGCCTGCCTCTGTCAGTTGAAAATATCCTTCTATACATCGGTCACAGTTTCGACCTCCAACTCCTGTCTTGCAGGAACACTGACCACCGGAGGCTTCACAAATCAGGATCTTGGAACCTCTCCTCCCACAGCCACAGCCACGAGCACCATTCAAGTAGTAGCTCATCAGAGAAAATACCCCAGCCTGACAGATACCTGCCTGAGGCTTTCCAACTCTGCACGATAAAGAGTAAGCATGGTAATTATTACTTTCTGTGGTTTGAGCTTTGGCTCTTCTGGTCTTTACATCCGTAGTCATGACTAATCAGCAACTTTGGTGTTCAGTAACTTTAATACATGGGCCAAGAGTCCTGGATGTTCTTTCTACAATGTAAGTAAACTCTCTAATCTTATAGTAATGAATTCTATGAACATATTGCAATGGTTGGTGTGACAGTTGCCCAGAAACCTAGCTGCCAGCATGCTCCATATGTCTACAAAATATCGCCTGTGAAAACATGTAGTATGTAGTGAAGAGGGGAGCGGCTATTACAATGTACTAGACTTACTTGAGGTCATTCTTGAGAATGTCACAGTTGGTGGAGAAATCAGACTTTCCTAGGACTTTTTCAGGAGACAAGAGCTCCACAGGAAGAAACACTAAACGGTCCTGGATAGGGAACAAATAAACTTTAGTTAATGCACTAGTACTGACATTGTATAAGCATTGCTGTGTGTTCAGAATCCATCAGTCTACATCATATATATATATATATACCGATGCACCTTTAGTTATAATGATTATGTCATTTGTACTTGAATTCAGACATTTTTATTGTGTGTATCAGTTTCCCATTTGGCTAAGTTGGTAGAGTGTTGGACTCAGAATCTAGGCAATGGGTTTGAATCCCAGGATTGCTATGGTCCTGTTATAACTACATGTCTATTTGTTTCTTGTGAGATGATGAAACAGTAGAAAAAAAAACTAGCTGTCAAAATGTGCCATACATTCTCTATAGATGAACAGTTTAACCCTCTCCCTGCTGGACTAGACACAGACATAGCACCCAATGGCATCTCTAGTTGCCTCCACCATAGGTAGAGTTATCTGGGTATTCTTTCTATGCGGCAGATGCATTACTGTCAGCTCACCATAAATATTGTCCCCAGAGCAACAAAGCGAGCCAAGTGAGCTCCAGAGCCTATCAATGTCACGTTCCGGAACTGTTCTGTGCTCACAATACACCAAGTTTTTGGACATGCCTTTAATTTCATTGTGTATGGGCGAGGGTCATCTGAAACACACAAGGCATACAGTACATAAAATGTATGGAATATACAGAACATGTAAAATATATAGAAAATACAGTGCATAAACATAATATCTATCTTTCTATCTATCTAAATACTGAGCAAATATCCAGAATAACCACTCAAATGAGCTTTTTGGAGAAGTAGTGAACAAGGATCATTATTAAACTTTATTATCTTGAAATTGCACAGTTTGTCAATATTGTAGGAGATTGCTCCATAGACCTGCAGCCTGGAATGACCGACCTCGATACAAGACACACAAGATGTATACAGTACTTATCATTGAATACCTCATAGGCAAATTCCAAGAAACTGGGAATGTCAGAAACAAGAATAGAGATGATAGTGGCTGCCCACTTTCAGTTGGAACTCCAGACAAGGTAGACATTGTGAGGAGTTGTCTGGAAGAAACCCACACAAATCCACCAGGCACCTGTCGCAAGAGATTGGGATTTCAAAGACATTGATCTGGTGGACCACACATTTACTACTCAGACACAAAGACCTGAACTTATTTCCCTACAAATTACAGATTCTACAGAGATAGACACATCAGTCGAAGGATTGAGGACAATCAGTGATGAAGCTCACTTCCATCTCAGTGGATATGTTAACATTCATTTCTGAGTTTCTGAACAACCTCATGAACATGTTCAACTGCCTTTCAGTCAAGAAAAACTGACTGTCTGGTGTGCCATTTGACGCAATAGAATCACTGGACCTTATTGGTTTGAGGACACAGATGGGAGATGTGCGACTGTGAACACAGATGGGAGATGTGTGACTGTGGACACAGACGGGAGATGTGTGACTGTAGACACAGATTGGAGATGTGCGACTGTAGACACAGATTGGAGATGTGCGACTGTAGACACAGATTGGAGATGTGTGACTGTAGACACAGATTGGAGATGTGCGACTGTGGATACAAATGGGAGATGTGCAACTGTGGACACAGATGCCGAGATGGGAGATGTGTGACTGTGGACACAGATGGGAGATGTGCGACTGTAGACACAGATTGGAGATGTGTAACTGTGGAAACAGATGGGAGATGTGTGACTGTGGACATAGATGGGAGATGTGCGACTGTGGACACAGATGGGAGATGTGCGACTGTGGACACAGATGGGAGATGTGTGACTGTGGACAAAGATGGGCGATTGTGACTGTGGATACAGATGGGAGATTGTGACTGTGGACACAGATGGGAGATGTGTGACTGTAGATACTAATCAATACATAGTGCCCATTCATACCAAATTAATTCCAGCTCTAAAGAAAAACGGAGGGTGGACATGAACACTAATGGTTAGAGCATCGGCCCAGAGTGTGGAAGGTCGCTGGTTCGATCCCTGGTCACGTAATACCAAAAGAAATTAAAAGATGGTACTTGTTGTTCCCCTGCTTGACACTAAGCATTAAAGGGGCAAAGCAAGGACTGGTCAGTATACTGTGTCTGAGTGGGGAATCCATGTTCTATCTGCGGCATGTGATATTCCAAGTGAGCTAGCACTATAA
>JAUTBT010001751.1:0-10480 GCA_032361225.1 Lepetodrilus schrolli
TTGCATAGTTATTAGTCAGGCAAAGTAGCATGATACACGAAATATCTGTATAATTGCTTGTTCTCATAAACTTACTTAATTGCATTCTTATTACTGGTTATTTCAAGGTAATTTGGTAATATTTTAATAAATACTATGTTATTTGATATGTTTGCATATAATATATGGCAAAATAGATATGGGATATTAAAAAAACCCCGGCAAAAACAGTGTAAATATTGTCCATGTTCCATTTCTCATTAGATGATAAATATATTTATATATTGGGGTTTCTAATCCAATTTCAATATTCTTTAACTTATTGTCAGTTTAGGGCTGGAAGAAACCCGCAACATCCATAGTTGCAGTAAACATGCGAACACCGGCTGGTACCGACTGACCAAAGATGATACCTACATTAAATTTAAATCTAAATTGTGGCTACAAGTGCTAAACAAGTTACAAATAAATGTGTAAACAGTTATCGAAAAGTTACTCTCATAAAATCACAAACAGAATAGGCTACAAATACATTTAAAGTCAGTAATGCACACACTGAGATATTAACCCTCTCCCTGCTGGATTATGCACAGACACACCTCTTTGGGGCATCTCCGGTTGCCTCCAGCATGGAAAGAGTTAAGGGAGTATAAGCAATTAATTCATTGAAGATATTTAGGCGGACGTTACCTCTGTGAGTAACAACTTTCTTGCTCTTATAAATTACCACTATGAGACCAAAAAGCCATAACAGAAGGTCTGACAGTATACTTTTGTTTTAGACGATGTTGAAAGTCTTACAAAATGTAATAGTAATAGTATAGATATATGTCATAAAGCGTTTGTTTTCACAGTCATGTGTATACATTGGCGTAATAAGTGAAGCCAACATTTTAAATTATAATTTATTTTTAAAAAAAAGCAAAACACTAAAAAATAATTAAATAAACACCATTTTATATAGGCTACTCGCTGTACATTGTCTTCTAAACGCCCATCAGTACACTGATACACAGAGGCGTTAAGAAGCTGATAATTCACATAGATATAATGTTTATTTATATACAATTAAACTGGTTACTATGTGGCAACTTGGAAATGGTTCCAAGCAGGTATTACCTAAATTCTGCGATTAATTCAAACCTTATAATAATTCGTACACACAAAATATTATTTTGTTTTATCAGATAACATCCACGTAAATTATGTACATCCTGACTTTACCTGGCACTCTTCTGAAAGCAACAACTCAATATTTCTTTTCGCCTTGCTAATACATTTCTCAATTTTATCACTAAATGGACTCAAATCTATTCCTAACAAATATTCATAGCAAAACCTAAATTCATAACACATGTCTGTAATGCAGATATACATGCATTTTCTCTCTACAGCGATTTCTCTATGGCAATAATTGCAGTGCATATAGAACAAGCCTCGGGCATAGATTCAGTACATTGCAGGAATACGAAATGTGATGATCTGCGCAATATTGTCGTTAGTCTCCTCTTTCTGGAATATTCAATGCTATTGCATTTTTAATGCAAGTGCACACACATGACAGATGAACAGCAGATTGTAATGTTGATGGACAGCAATTTTGGGGTTCGACATAGATAGATTGTCCATGTCAAGTTACAGGACATACTAGTAGTTGACAAGGTAATAAGTGAGGTTATATAACATATGCACGTAAAGCGGTATCATACTGCTATGATGTCATTTTGTTATTTCAGGCGATTATTATTTACCCACCTCCAGGTTTAGTTTTGCTTTACCATTTCAGTAAGCAAAATTTTCAACGTACGTGTTACTTTAAAACTACCATAATTAAAATTGCTTCAACATAAAATATCTTGAAACAGTAAGGATCGAACATGACTTCTTTCTGTAGAGTCAACTGACTACGATATCACCAAGTTTCCTGAAGCGCCATTTAGAAGACGTCACAATTTGCACGTGCATAACTGAGAGCATATCAGTAAATAAGAGGCCTTGTGTGGGATAGAAAATATTTTGTGTAATAAATACATCGTTTTCATCATGTTGCAGTTTAATGTAACAGTGTAACAAATATGTCCAACTAGACTATTAGGGTATATTTAAAATAAGATAGCAGGCTCCCAAAAGAGCTGTACATGCTAATGCTATGACTAAGACGCAATCATTGCCAGGTCACACTAACGTAGGTTTCGGTATAAATTGTCATATAAACCACGAAACCTATTTTTTTAGTGCGATTTCATACTCAACTCAAAGTTTTGTTCACAAATGATAATTCCCATTTAATACTTGAGTCTGAGCATGAAATCGTACTCAAAACGTTTCGTAATCTCGGCGCCAGTTTCAGGTAAGTGCTGCTTTACTGCTGGCTAAAGCGTCGCAATGGTATATTGTATACCATTGCGACACTCTAGCCAGCTTTAAAGTCGCCATCTAAAAGCAAAACACTTAATCATCAACGCCTCTCACAACAATCTAACAATGATATACTGCCATGCATGGCGTAAGTAAGCAGTGATGATAATTAATGGTTTACATTCACAAGGTTAACACACATTAGTCTTACCTCAGTGAATACTTTCACGGAATCAACACGAACATGAACACAATTCGATTTATCAACCGTTAACGCATATTTGTCTGTCTGTCCGTCCGCCCGTCCGTCCATCAATCCAGCCATCCATCCATCCATCCATGCATTCATTCATTCATTCATTCATTCATTCATTCATTCATTTATTTATTTATTCATTCATTCATGCATTCATTCATATGATACACCTGTTTTGCATATTATATTGCAACAATTAAATGTGCTAGCTGCATGTAGTGTATAGATGCCGATTTCTGACACAGAATATATTGATCCGGTCGAACTCGTTCAAGTTCACAGAGGCATGTGGGTAATATGCTAATGATTCGTGACGTAGAAACCCAAACAGCAACAATACAATATATATAGTGGAAATATTAAAAACACTGTTAAAGCACTATTGCACATGCTGGGGAAGGTACATAACCAGAATCTACTGGAGCTTTGGTCCGTTTTCACGAAAACATAAAGTAAACTCGGCTCTGTCACCCGTGTAATTGATGAATTAAAACAAAAAACACGGGCTCTATTTAAGTGAATACGACTCTAGTACATGGAGTAATAGTTAACCATGATGTTATATAGTTACTGTATGGATTACTGCTGCTGCTACTACTACTACTAAAGCTACTACTACAGCTACTACTACTACTACTACTACTACTTTTACCACAACTGTTGTTGCTACTGGTACTACGTACTACTTCTACTACTACTACTACTACTACTACTACATCTTCTTCTTCTACTACTACTACTACTACTACATCTTCTACTACTACTACTACTACTACTTTATACTACATAATCTTTATGTTAAACGCATAGTAGCATTTAACTGGTTATTACTTCATTGTGAAACATGGTTCAAATTCAGAAGACTTTTCATAAACTGTAATACAGGGATCATACAGGAGTATGTGCTATTCCATCACTTTTCTCTACTCCGGTTCATTTAAGTCGCATTCGATGAGAAACCACCGTGTCGTGTCGAAAACTGTCATCTAACTAGTTAACATTTGACATATACAGACGCACGTGTCTGAATAACGGATGAGGCAATAAAAACATATATTTTTCGTTATTTATCGTACATGCCATGTGTATTTGATGTATGACGCTTCCAAGAAATTATAAGAACGTTGCATTGCATGGGCCATTGTCAGAAAGTATTTGCATTTCTACCATTATAATATGTTAGTGAAAGTACTCGCTGTCAAAAAGAATACGAATGTATTAGCTATCAATTTATAGTGCTCGGAGACCCATATGGTAAATGACATTACTTTCCAAGTCATTTATAATCGTCAGTACACACATACATGCATTTATAATGACAGAAGGCCGAAACAATGCATTTAAATGAGCGTTAGAACCATCTATTTATAATATTTAGCTCGTTCATCACAATAAAACAACAAGATCGTCTTGCTTCACGTCGTCTTAGTTTAATTGCCAACTAATGCCCATAACGATGTGTAACCTCGGGTTTTGTCCGATTAAATGTCACTTTGTGTTTCCGGAAAGTGGAGGAAATACACTGCCAGCATAATATCCATACTTAAAGCTTAAGGAAGTAGTTATTGTGTCTAAGGATTATAAAATCCGGAAATTGTATGTAGCTCAACACTTTCGTTCCGCAGTACAACGGCCGCTGCTTGCAGATAAAAAACGACGATATCGGCCATATTACACTTATAAATTACAATTTGGGCAATAAATGTTATACTTTAAATCAACTTTATGTACCTTACGAGATATTTTATTTGCACTGGCCTACATTTGCATAACGATAAATATATAATTCCTGAGGGATTCTAAGAACTCACTACAGTTGTTTCTACTTTTACCCACAGGGGTTCGGTGGTAGAATATTAAACAAAATAAATAAAATTATATCTAATAATAAAGTCATTTATTAAAAAAAAATGTATTAAATTTAAAAAAAAAGAGACTATTTACTATTTATGTTTAACCAACCAGAAGAGAGAAAGTGCATGGGGTCCTTGAACTTCCATCTACGCAACTAGGATGATTCATTGTTGTTCTCTAAAAATTTCAGTAACTTCGTTCAGGGTTATCAGAGATACGATTTAATTCAGAGGTATTTATGCTAAGAACTGCACCCACGGAAGGCAGGAAGTGGTACCATTATGATAATTACAGAGCCTGAAAATAAAATATATATGCACATGTAAAATTTCAGTCGAGTGTTGAGGGAACATCAAATGTTGTTATAATATTGGATTGCTGTTGAGGTTGACCTATACTGGTAGCATGTATCCTTTATATTATTATTTTTATTATTTTATTATTTTTATTAAAAATATAAAATACATTACTTTCTTTTTAAATCTACAATAATATAGATATAAATATTAATAATATTTTTTTTTTACTATGCCATCACATCTTTTTCCTATTACTATGTGTGTATGTGTGTATGTGTGTGTGTGTGTGTGTGTGTGTGTGTGTGTGTGTGTGTGTGTGTATATAGCAAAATGTCTGGACCACTATTAACTCAACAATACTCATATTATATCGCCAGCATCCCCCCAACACGACCGATCTGGTGACAATTACCCGTTAACATATAGTTTTCATTGCGCTGCAATGATGTCTTTATCCGTATCATACCCTAATGGCAGCATACTAGAAGCATGTGTATGATTATTTTCGTTGTTCAACTGATTGGCCTCAAGTAGACTATGTGCATCACCACGAAGTACCAGCCACGTCAAGTAACAAGAAAATGTTAGTTTTGAAATATCATATTGTTTTATTCACTACCATTCACCAATGTACAACATGGAATACGTACCGCTCCTTACTATAAATTGATGGTGTAACTGCCAAACCAAAAGTTTCGTGTACTACGTTCAGTCAACCATAATTATAAATACATAAATTGCATGTCTTTCTGAACCATCATCATTTTCGCTAATGGGGGCAATACATTCAATAAATTAATCCACTATAACACCATCATGTTTAGTGTAGGAAGCTAGAACTGCTCCATTCTATGGTGAATGTTGTTCACCATCTGCGGCATTGCCATTTATAAACACATCGTGGCCTTCTATATGATGTGATCCGACATTCATGTCCATGCCGTGTATAATGTCACCAGCAGGCTGAGGTTCCAGGATATTGTTCATGTTGGACTGAGGTACGTTGTTAGGAGAAGCTCCTGTGAGACCATCTAGCACAGGTAGCTCAGAATGAATGCCTCCACCTTGGATGACGGCATTACTAGTATGAGCGCCAGATACATCCTGCCAAACTGCATTCATCCTGTCAAACGGATCTTGATTAACCACCGAGTTCATTGGGTCCACAAAATTGTTCGTTTGCGGGTGAGCCATCAGTCCCATTTCTTCGTGAAGCATCACCTCGTGTTCGTTTGCTAATGTCATATCGTTATTATTCGGGAATTGCCTTTGGGCTCCCATCACATGGTTATATTGCGAGTTGTCTGGAATTGCTTGTGCACCTTGGGCGCGATCAAGGATTTGGATTTCGGCATTGACGTCAGCCTGATGGTACGGGCCCTGGTTATTCATTGAGTGAGGACCGTTGAGATGAGCATTCCCGGATGGTAAAGGTCTTGTTTTCATTGTATCCATTTCCCCTGCAATGGCACTAGTTGATGTGATATTTTTAGACGTAGTGGTAGGGAGTTTATTCGATGCGTGTCTTTGTATGTCCATACTGTGACTGTCTTGTCCATGTATGTGCATACTGTGACTGTCTTGTCCATGTATGTCCATGCTGTGACTTTCTTGGCCATGTATGTGCATACTGTGACTGTCTTGTCCATGTATGTCCATGCTGTGACTGTCCCCTCTACGTGGAGGCCCGCGCATGCCAGCCATTTCCATAGTATGCTCCACAGGCGATCGTATTTGAGCGCCACCAGCCTTGGCTCCTTCCTCATTGGGTTTCGTATTCGGATTTCCTGCTTGAGAATCCACTGCAGGACGAGAACTGCCAGGATTCGAGTCCATCATAGAATGTGAAGGAAGGGATTCCATTGGGTCCAATGATTGTGGACGTTCCTGTATTGACGGTGCCTCATTGGTGTTCATATGCGTTTCTGGATACCTTTGATGCACCGGAAATTCTTGTATTGGGCTCGCTGCACTCGAGTCCATATGCATCGGTCCATTGAAATGCATCATGTGAGATCGAGGTGATGGATGAGTGTCTTCAACGTGTACCATATGAGTTTGCGCATTGAGATTAAACCTGTAAGGAATACCATTGGAAGCAAGCATTTGTTCTGGTTCATTCACGCCCATCAATGGCAGTTGCTGGTATGTGTCTACATGATGAGCTCCATGGAAGTCTCCAGCACGTCCAGATTGACTAATACCATGAGGTCCAGATGCTCCAGGAGCGGATCCTAATGCGGCATTCATTGTCTGTCTTCCATCGTGACCGCCAGGTAAACGTTCCATCATCGGTATTGGACCAGTGGCCCCTATTCCTGAAATATGGCTAGCAGAGCGATGCAAAATACGACCACCGGACGGTCCTTTGCTATTTGCTTGTAAGTTACCATTTGTCAACCCGTAATGCTCGTTAGTGAAAGTGTCCATCATATTGACGGGTCTGTTGAAGTCGTTTATGGAGTTTAGATTTACTGACCGATCAATATTTGAGATACGTGTTGGTTCGTGTACATGTGCTGGCGCATTGAAGGTAGTTCTTGCGCTTGCTTCATTCGTGTTGACATTACTGTTCAGACCGGGTTCTGCGATGCCTGTCCGTGAGTTAGGTGTCGTAATGGTATTACCACTAGGCGTATACGATCCATACATTGGAGTTCCGGAAGGATAAACATCCATTTGAGGAGTAGAAACATATTGATACCTTTGAGGTCGTGTTACACGCTTGTCCATTTGAGGTTGTGAAGTGTATATGCCCATTTGCGTTAGTGAACCTCTCAAGTCCACCTGGGGTCTGTCTCTATGAATGTCCATTTGAGGATTTGAGCGATACATGCCGTTGTTCATCTGACGTACGTGTACATCTCCGTGAAATTCGTGTTTATGACTTGAACGGTGCATTCCCATCTGAGGTAGGTTTCCGCCCAATTGAGGTAGGTCTCCGCGACTTTCCTTCTGTGTATTTAAGCCGTACATGCCCATCTCAGTTAGGTCTCTACGATTTCCCTTCTGGTTTGAGCGGTAAATTCCCATCGGAGATAGGTTTTCACCCAACTGAGATGGGGCTCTACGAATTTCACTCTGTGGGTTTGGGCCGTACATGCCCATCTGAGATAGATCAATACGATTTTCTTTCTGTGGATTTGACCGGTACATTCCCATCTGAGGAACGTCTCCAAGATTTTCCTTATGTTGATTTGGGCCATATATGCCCATCTGACGTATATGTAGGTCTCCACGAATTTCCGTCTGTGGATTTGGACCGTGCATGCTCATTTGAGGTAAATCCCTGGTATTTTTCTTCAGCGAATTTTGCCCGTGAATTCCAATCTGAGGAAAGTTCCTACGATTTTCCTTCAGCGAATTTTGTCCGTGAATTCTCATCTTAGATAAGTCTCTACGATTTCCCTTCAGCGAATTTGGGACGTGCATTCCCATCTGAGGTAGGTCTCTACGATGTTCCATCAGCGAATTTGTCCCGTGCATTCCCATCTGAGGTAAGTGTCTACGATTTTCCTTTAGCGAATTTGAGCCGTGCATTCCCATCTGAGGTAAGTCTCTACGATTTTGTTTCTGACTTTTAGAGATGTGCATCTGACGTCGCTGGATACGACTATCCACACGATGGCCTGCTTTACGGGGTCTTATCACTCGTGCTCGCAATCGATTCATATTCGACTGTTGGGTCGGTTGCTTTAGGTGTGGAGGAATTCCAACGTTTCTGAAGTCAGTCTTAGTAGTATGGCTTTGATGACGTCCAACTCGCTTCACCATGTTGTTTCCTGTCGCTGCAGTTTCTACCAGTGGTCGACTGAAACCACTCTTCAAACCACGAGATGGTTTCCTATCAGCTGCCCATGGATTTAATGTAGGCTTCAATCTCATATCTTCACGCACATCGCCTTTAACAAATCTACGAGAATGATGATGTGATCTCAGTTCGGGATTGGGATTTTTGTGAAGTTGCTGCTGCTTTGCAATCCTTTGAGTGCTTGCAGCAACTATTGGAAAGACTGAAACAGTCGGTGTCGTGTTTCCCATTCTAAACGCTTGCAACTTCAACAAATGTCGGCTTCTCGTCATCTGTTCTCTGTTGATTTGCTGTTGTACGCCGACTTCTGGTCGTCTAAAGACTTGTTGCTGCCTACTGGCCAGCTGCTGATTGAAATTTCGTGGCTGTTCGCCTACTTGGTTCGGTCTCATCATTTGTTGCGGGTGCACGTGCGGGTCTTGCTGGTTGACTGGTTTTTGTCCAATGAATTGCCGCTGCGTATGTGCGAGTTTCTGTCTGATGACTTTCTGCTGGCGTGGGGCTGTGCGCGACTGTCCCATAATCGGCTGGTTATTAAGGTTTCGCTGCTGCTTCTGCTGTAAAATGGATGTTTGTTGTTGTCTACCTACCCGCAGCTGAGCTCTTGATTGCTGTTTATTTGAATGTCGTCTGAAGGTTTGATTTTGATCTAAATTACCGCTCATTGTAGGCTGCATGTTTCTATTATGCACATTTCTATTACGTAGATTCTGCTGTAGAGGCGTATGCTGCAATGGCTTTCCTGGGTACCGCGTTCTCTGACCTTGGCCCCTATTGTTAGGCCGTCCTGGACGAATTAGATTAACCAGAGGCCCTCCTTTAAAGTTATTCCCCTTTCTTGAAGGTGACGGTTGCTGAGGAGGTGGAATTTGTCTTGGTCGCAAGTTCGTGGTAGTGGAGGTCCCCGTATTTAAGGGTTTGGAAAGGGATTGAGAGAACCGTTTGATTCCTCGTTGACGATTGCTCACAGGTCTTCCTCTGGAACTTCCCAGTCTGGAGTTCCTCATAGATTCAGGCCCTGTCATCGACATCATGTGGAATGGTGACATCATTTGACCTCGCATTCCTACAACAACATTTAAATATCCGAATATGTAAACTATTATTTAAAAAAAAATCTAATTCAGACTATAATTGCATGTGTTTTCTTTTTCTTTCTTGACACGTCATGAACTTCAAAAGAAAGCTTTTGAAATTCCATTTATATGAACACTCAAGGTCTTTTTGGTCTCTTCACAAAGGATAATAATGTAATTATGTCAATAATTATTCATATTTTAATAAGGTATTGAATGTTTTCATTCTTGAAAGAAAACGTTAAGTGTGAGAGAAGTAACTTTAATTTCAATATTACAGTCTATCCAATAATAATTACTTACCCATGCGCGACGAACGACGGAAGTAGAATGGCGATGGTCCTGCTTGTCTCTTATGTCCTACAAAATTATGTATTACGCCAGTGTTATTATGTTCCAGGATATTACTTGAGTTTCAATAAATTGCCATGAATGGACTTAGGTATTTGCATTAATTAAAGGGATATCTAGGATATATACTGAATAAATGTAATCACAGGAATCACTGCATTAATGCATTCTATGCGTTCGATGGACAATACAAGCGAAATTAGTAATACTAGTCATTTGCAGAGACTCAGTAATAATAATATTAGTAAAAATAATAACAACAACATCAACAACAACAATAATAATAATAATAATAATAATATATGATATGCTGAAAGCTCTACATTATAGTATGTTGGATGGTTTGTTGATTTGGGGTTTAAAGCCACTTTCAAGAATTTTTCACTCACATCATGGCTTGCATGCATATTCACTGTTTATACTAGTCTGGATTTCCACCAGTTTTTATAGTGCTAGCTCACTTGGAATATCATGCCGCAGATAGAACATGGATACC
>JAUTBT010001752.1:0-10479 GCA_032361225.1 Lepetodrilus schrolli
AGCGCTACGGATGTTGCGGGTTTCCTCCTGCCCTAAACTGACAAGTCGTGATATTAGTGAAAGAATCTTGAAAGCGATTCTAAACCCCAATTAAAAACAAACCTGGTAACTTGGGTACATAGTATCCAGAATGCGAATCTTCCACAAATTTTTAGGCTCCAGGGTCTATCTCGTAAACCTTGCCCTGAGATTACAGAACGTTTTCATGCTCACCTCAGAGTTTTGTTCACAAATCCACATATAAAATTTGAGCTTGCGAATGAAATTGTACTCAAAATGTTTCGTAATCTCGGGGCCTGGCTGTGGCCCCTGTACCACGGCTGTTTCAGCTGAACACACAATTTCCCATTCTCATCTCTGAGTATTGCAATATGAGATGGTTTACAAATAAATAATGTGCAGCCTCTGTGGCATAGCAGTAGGTTCGAGCCCTGGTCCCATCATAACAAAGGACATTATATGGTACTTGTTGTTCCCTTATTTGGCGCTCAATATTAAAAGGTGTGATGCAAGTGGGCTCAGGATTACATAATGTGTCTTTGTACCCCTGTTATGACCGTGGCAGGCTATTCTTGTAGCTAGCACCACCAGCCGGTGGTGGAAATCTGATCTAGTTTGATCAGGACATGTGCATACACTTCATGATACAATATGAATGAAAGAATATTGAAAGTGGCTTTAAAGCCAAATTCAAACAACTTAATAGTATAAGCCGTAGTATAAGTGAAAGAATCTTGAAAATGGCTCTAAACCCCAATACAAAAAAAATATGTAATAATAGGCAGAAATTCAGTGGTGTTAAAGGAAACCTTCAGCTTAGTTTTAGCAACTGAGCCGACACATTACTTGTTGATTTTTAAAGGCGTACAATCAAGGTTTGCTGACATATTTACCTAAAAGTATGTACATTTTATTTTCATGTTTTCATTTTATCTCGCGATAAAAACTACACAAATATGAAAACAATATTGAAAACCAGCGTGACATGCGGAAAATGTAGCTCAATATACTTATGTATATGTATATAAATGTAGCCCAATATACTTATGTGTGTAGTTAAATAAATTGTACATACTGTCAGTAAGTACATTTGACCATGAAATATATCAACAAACCATGATTGTATGTATGCCTTTAACTAATCCATCTCCAATATCTGTCTGACTTCCTGTTTTTCAGCTGCATTTATTCGAGTTGTTGGATCCGAGTTTGTACAGAAGTATCTAGGAGAGGGACCAAGGATGGTGCGCGACGTCTTCAGGCTCGCCAAAGAAAACGCACCAGCAATTATATTTATTGACGAAATTGACGCCATCGCAACGAAACGTTTCGATGCTCAAACTGGAGGTGGGTAGAAATATTTAAATATATTTTTTAAATAATATAATAATATTTTCCAATGAAGTGGTTGGGTTTATTGGGACTTAATGAGAGTAGTTCATAATGTTGTTGTTATTGAGTTGTCTCCCTTGACTTTCAGCTGACAGAGAGGTTCAAAGAATTCTCTTGGAGTTGCTAAACCAAATGGATGGTTTTGACCAGACTGTAAATGTCAAGGTGATCAGTTGTTTTCAATCAATTGAATATATTGTTGTTTTGTTTTTTCCATTATGTAATAATTCACTCTCACTAATTTTGGAATATGAATATTCTGATAAAACTGCCACATAATCACCAAGAATATTTCAAGTTGTCAAGATTAAGGACCAAAAAAAATTCATTTTTGTTTTAATTTTGAGTTTTCATTGAAACCGATTTAGCTTAGACATCCTTCCCAATATCATTTATTACAAGATCTACAATTGGGACATTGGACCCCGATTTCTCAAATTAAGTTGCGTGAATGAACATATTTATGGCCTAAAAGTTACAGAGGTATCAATGCATGAAAGTGAAATTCTGTGCTCTATCAGTAGTGAGTGAGTGATAGAAAGACTAATATATTACTTTCCCAATTAACCCTTCTTGACCCTTAACCCTTCCCATCTTGACAGGTCATCATGGCCACCAATCGGGCAGACACTCTGGACCCCGCCCTGCTGAGGCCAGGTCGTCTTGACCGGAAGATCGAATTCCCGATGCCTGATCGTAGACAGAAACGGCTCATCTTCTCCACAATCACCAGCAAGATGAACCTCAGCGAGGAGGTGGATCTGGAGGACTATGTGGCACGTCCCGACAAGATCACCGGGGCTGACATCAACGCCATCTGTCAGGAGGTGAGTGTGGGTGGGGGTCAGAGGTCATGGTGAAGGTCGCAGTTACTGGATTTCCAAATGATTTTTTTTAAATATTTATTTTATTTATTTTGAACGAAATATTTTTTATGATATGAACATTTGTCAATCTGAATTCTGTTCATTTATTTACTTAATTTTGATGAAAATATTTTTCATGATATTACAAACATTTGTTGCTTTATTTATCACCTATGGGTGAAATACTCCCGCCACGACATAAAACAATAACATACATACAAATTTATTTACTTACATACTTTTTTTAGTACGATTTCATGCTCAATTCAAATTTTTGTTCACTAATCCTGATATACAATTTGAGCTTGAGCATGAAATCATACTCAAAAAGTTTACAATTATGATCTGGAGGTTCCATATTACTCTCATCATGAAATAATTAATGTTTCTTAACTTTCACCACAAATTAACGGCAAATGCACTAGTTAAAGCACCAAGTTGACGCCAATGTTTCTGTGTGCAGGCTGGTATGCAGGCGGTACGAGAGAACCGATACGTCGTGTTAGCCAAGGACTTTGAGAAGGGATACAAAAACAATGTAAAGAAAGATGAAACTGAACACGAGTTCTACAAATAATGTTGCACACCATTACTATGTGTATATCATTGTCATTAGAAGTTGTAATAAATCATTGCTTGTACTTGTGATCTGTGTTGTATTGTGTTCCATCATAAACATCATAAATATAAAAATATTAATTGGGGTTTAGAGCTGCTTTCCAGATTCTTTCACTTGTATCACGGCTTGTCAGTTTAAGGCAGGAGGAGGGCGGGTGGTAGCGCAGTGGTAGAACGTTGGACTTAGGAGCCAAAGGAGGTTTACTGCAACATTCAGCGCTACGGATGTTGCAGGTTTCCTCCTGCCCTAAAACTGACAAGTTGTGATATAAGTGAAATAATCTTGAAAGCGACTCTTAAACCCCAATTCAAAAAAATAATAATATGGTACAAGATGGGGTGCCTAAGTGTAGGTAGAGTCTTATTTGTTTAATTTCCCAAGTTCCGGTGATAACCCAAGTACTAGGCCTTGGATTGACTAAACTCCAGAGAAAATCTTATTACGCCATTAATACGGATCATTTGCTTAAATTTATTTTCGATTCAGAGATGAATAATGTTGTTCAGCTGCCTGCGCACAATAGATCAGGACACAACATACATAAACAAAACAACAGCCATGCACTTGTCACCATGTAGGTTACCACCAGAATCTTTAAACCGGATGTCTACAAATATAATTTGACCCACTTATGAGCCCTATTTGAGGAATATATATACTCAACAAAATAAATTGATGGCAGATATTTTGTGCTGAAGCTTTCTACCAAATTTCAGAACTCAGCTTGAGGAATCTGATGACCTGATATTTCTGTAAGATATTGAAGAGTACCTGTAGCCTGTAGATGTTTGTAAAATAATATAACACTAAATTACTGTCAAAAGGGGTACTGGCCCTTAAATAAATTTGTTAAGTAAATCACCAAAGATATACACAAATAGTAAGGTTTTATTATTTTATTAAACATGGTTAATAAATAGCATGGTTCATAAATGTTCAAAAATAGCATTTGTTTACGATAAACAACAAACATGTATATTCCATATTACAATGTCAAACTACAATGGCCTTGTAGGTTATAAGGTTAATTGTTCCATATTACGTCACTCGGATAATGACAACAGATTATTAATAACATCTTTTTACTGAAGGTTTAGTCTGTAAAATCATCATGAGGTATGTAAACAATACTATTTTTTATAGTTTGGCATGAAATGCATTGACACCTCTGTTTGGTAGATTATCTCAGTACATTAAGTATTGACAAACAAAAAAAAACAATTTAAGATTTTGTGCGACATTTTTTGTTTTCATTCCATGAAGTATTTACCGAGATAATCTACGATATAGGGGTGTCAATGCATTTCATGCCAAACTATAGTAAATGTTACAAGGTTGTACAATGGAATGGCCAGTCAATTAAAGTGAATGATAATCTATTGAAGAAAGCCCTGATTGGGTTCAGGAAAGAGGCAAATCACTGGCTATGCTTCCTGGGTATAGACAGCATTTGTATACTCCCCAGTGAGTGGAGAAGGTCAAAACAATGTTGAAACTCCTGAGATGAACTAGCTGGAAGTGCAGTATATTATTTTATTAGAAATTATTGATTAGAAATCAATTGAAAAGTTGGAAGAACATAGATTTACCATAGATATATTATAAGATCAACATTGAGAAATATGTGTCTTATGAACTGCAAATTCTTTTATTTTTGCTTGCTGTAATTCACTGCAATATTCATTAATTAAGTCTTCTGTCAGATATATATTTGGTCATTTTATACACCATGTCATTACTTGTCAGCCAATCACAGCATTGCTTTGAAATGAATCGACCAATCAGATCATCGCTTGAGGTGAATCCTCTAATCACAGCGACTTTAACCATAATATCACAGTTGACTGCAAATGCAATTCAAGTCAATTGCACCAGAATTCAAACAAATTTGATCTTGTATACTTTGACTGCATACTTCCATAATAGTCAGCTATAATTTGATCTTGTATACTTTGACTGCATACTTCCATAATAGTCAGCTATAATTTGTTCTTGTATACTTTGACTGCATACTTCCATAATAGTCAGCTATAATTTGTTCTTGTATAGTTTGACTGCATACTTCCATAATAGTCAGCTATAATTTGATCTTGTATACTTTGACTGCATACTTCCATAATAGTCGGCTATAATTTGTTCTTGTAAATTGAATCACAAGATTACACACAATTTAGATTTTCTCTTTGTAGACATCAATGCGAACTGAGCTGCAGTAGAGTAAAATTCATGAAAACTTGAATCGCTTATTGTATCCATGTCTTCATGCAGATCACCAGTTACTTCCCTTTGCTGTGTAGTTGAGGATGATCCTCGTATTGGCTGCAAGCACTGAAATTGTGAAATTTCTGAGTAATCTTTTAGTATGTCATCTACATATACAGTCGACCACTGTTCATCCGGACAGTTGCGTTCCCAGTAAAATCTTGCGGCTAACTGAATTTCCGGATGTCTGAATTTAGCAAGAGTTGTCCCCCTGCTCTTAATTTATCACACACAATGATCCATGACATACAACAAATATATTTTCATACAACTGTATAGGTTTTCATGTATGTAAATATCAAAAGTCAGAACGTGTTTGCAATTCCTTGATGTTAACTCAATTTTTAATCCAATCGAACTGACACTGATTATGTGTATTTGCATGTCCTTGACGTTACTTTAATCTTTGATCCAAAATGACTAACACTGATTATTTTGTAACAGCTTTATTAAAGTGAGATAAACAATTTATTATTGGCCTGATCTGGTTTGAGCCTTTCCTAACTTACTAAACAAACAGAGTCTACTATGGCAGTTCAAGTTTTCTTTTCAACCTTCACCAAATTTATCGTCCAGATATATGAACATAATTTTCCTTAATTTTTCTGTTTGGTACCCGGAAATGTCGGACCATAAATGGAAACCGAATTTCCGGTCATCTGAGTCACTTTATATAGGACGATATTGGTTCCCAGTAAAGAACGTGAGGATAGAGAGGGAACCAGATATCTGAAGTCCAGATAAGCGGAGGTCGACTGCATAATTGAAAGAGACATAAACAAATGACCGACGAGTTACGAGAGATTACAGATTATCTTTCCCGAGTGAAATTTATGTTGTAAGTCACAAGCTTTAGCGTTACAGAATTTTTCACAAGATATAAGGTAAAACTATCTTATTTCGCACATTCTTACATGGTAAACGAAGAAAAATATATTTCCTATACTGCAGTACGTGTTTGGAGGCTAAAAACTAAAAATATGTTTCCGTAGTGAGAAAGGTCCAAACCCATGAACATATGTATATGGCCTGGATTGACCAATTGGTTATTATACTCAGCAAAATAAATTAAGGGCCTGCAGATATTTTGTAGAGAAGCTTAATTTCTACCAAATTTCAGAACTCAGTTTGAGGAATATGATGACATTCTTCTTCCAATTAATGTGTCTGCAAGTTTTAAAGAGTACCTAGAACCTGTAGACATTTCGAAATTCGTCATTGTAAAAATAATATAAAGCTAAATTTATATATCCAAAAAGGTTACTGGCCCTCAATTAACGTTGAGTATATAATCAATTTTTCCAATGTATAAATATACATACATCAATCATTGGGACAGGCTTGCCACTGTCCAGGCCTTTGTGTATATTTCCAATGTTCAAAATGTTTCCTTCAGGCACCTGGCTCTTGGATTCTGACCTGAAAATTAAAAGTCGTCCATGAGCAAAGATGGCAGAAATGGCAACAAAAATGCTGTACGTGGCCACGGGTGCCAATATATATTTAACCAAAAATTTGTCGCTAAACAAGATTACCCATTTTTCAAGATGTCAATAATTTCCAGCGCCGCTTTCCCAAGAGCCAGTCTCTCCGATATTTTGCAGCTGTACGATCCGTCCATTCTGTTCCTGGTTACGAGAAATGTCTCGGACTTTGATGCGTGTTTCTTGGCAAGATCTGTCCACAGCTTGTCCCGGATCCCCACCTTGTATGGCAGCAGGTGAAGGTAGAAAGGACGGCCCCAGTCATGCGCCGCCTGGATCAGGTACAGGACGCTCGTCGTCGTCTCCCGACGCTGCCGACACATGCTGAGGTGCAGCTCCTCCATGAGCTGGCGCGACGTCGCGTAGCCGTCGGACATGACAACAACCACAAGTCTGGCCTGGTCCAGGAGGGCGAGGCGGTCGCGACTGTTGTCGCTGATGAACTTGCACGTGGTTGCGGGTGATGTGCGGTTTATGAGTTCGCAGAGGATGATGGCCAGACTGAGCGAGTCCCGCGAGAAACTCAAGACAACGTCACATGTCGTCTTCCCCGAGGATCGGGACTTGTCGTTGTCATCTGAGGTGGGGGGAGGTGCAGGTTGCCGGGCAATGGTGTCGCAGTCCTTTTTCGGAAACTGTTTATCGAAATTGATCTTTCGTTTGTTTTCTTGAGCTGCTATCGGTTTGACACTGAATTTGGCCTGGAATCAAGATGGAGCCTTAGCAAAATTGTGTGTACTTTGATTTACATAAATTCCAATGTGGTTCCTTTTCTCTATATAATTTTGCAAAAACTGGAAATGTTTGGTAATTTTCTTATTAGTGATATTTTATTCACATAATTCTTTTTAATAATGTTTAAGTTTGAAAAAAATATTACCAGATTTCTCAAGCCAAGTTCCAACATTTTATAGAAAGCTTCACAATCCAAAAAATATGTGCTGGCACTTACAGTTATTTAGTGGATTATAATTATATTAGCATAAAATTAATACCTTAACAAAATTCTTCCTCGTCTCTCCATTTTTAATCAATGCGATGATATCCGACACAATGATATCAAGATCTTGGTTAATGTTGTTGGAGCACAACATTGGTACATGCGAGAATGCCGGGATCATGAGGTCAGAGTAATCCTCAACTATTGGCGCCAGGCAAACCTTTTCCTGCAATGGACAATTGGATAAATTATACATTTTTTTGTAGTATTATATTGAACATAAATTGGTGATATAGAGTTTCAAAGTCGTCAGCTGTAGTGCGATAATCAGAGTAAATAGGCCGCCCGCTAATATGAGAAATATCAGGAGGTCTAGGAGTCTTACCTCGATACAGTGTCGTGCACTTTGGCTCTCTACCAATCAGATGACTAATCAGATTCCTAGAATTTTACCTCAATGGTAATAAATACTATTACTATTATTATCAGGCACTGGGGAGCTTTCCAATTGGCTCAATCTATGACCTGTTAATTATTCCTATTGACCTAAGTAGGCAAAAATGGTGTTTACGGATGCACTGGGCCTGTGTGTTAGAGGATGTCGATCCTGGTTTAGTACTACTGATTTAAACCAAGTGTGAGTTTGGTTCCAAATGTAAACCCACATTTGCCAGTAGTCTCCCAAGAACGATGTTGTATTCTTCTCGGCATACGACAGACTCGATGTAGGCAGGGGACATAAGCGCGACGACACACCGCGCTCCATCCATAGCATTGTACAGGGTCTCTTGCCAGGAACTGCCTGCAATAAGTACAAAAGATAGTGAGAGAGCGAATGAGTGAGTTGGTGAGCGAGTGGGTGTAATTGATCTTAAAATATATATTTCTAAATTAACTTTAAAAATCTGAAAACAAATCCATATTTGTCAGGGAAAAATAGTTGTATCAGTACAATATTGTATGCAATAACCTTGTTAGCGACCTTTGACCTATGCCATTTTAAAAGATCAACCTACCTGTGGTCAAGTTACTCCTGTCGAAGAATATCTTCAGACCGGAGTCTGCTGCCAGTAGTTTCTTCAGCAGCAGTTCCGCTGTGTCCGGGTGGCGGTGTGCATAGGAGATGAAGACGTCGTAGTTGACCACCTCAGAAGGACCTTCTGCAGCTTGCCCAGAAGTTGATACCTCTGAGGCAGGTTCCAGTTCTGGACTGAGAAGCTTCAAGCAGGCCTGGTGGATAAAGACCACACTCTTCTCACCTTCCTTGCGTTCCCTGGGGTTCAAATACAGTGAGATTTAAAGCCAAATTAAGGTAAATTTCCACGTCCTATAATTCGACATTTGATGTTTTGCCTAGTATGAAAGACCGTATATATTAATTATACCGATTTCTATCCCTCAATATGTCAGCAGCTACTCAGGTCTTTTACCTCGAGAATTCAGACAAACAAGGACCTTGCTACTTTAACTATGCTTAAAGTTTTAGCCAATGGGAATTTTATAACAAAACTATATAGGGCGCTATATAAAAAGTTATTATACGATTGTTTTCAACACTTACAAACTTGGACATTCATTGCCATGCTTGTTTACACATGTAGTGATATTAGCTGTGGATCATTGTGCAACTACTGAGTATGTTATTATTACACATTTCAAAATTTATAGTAAAGAATATAGTTCCTCGGAATGCCACTTTTGTAGGAAATTTAGGTACAATCGACCCCCGTTTACCCGGACTTCAGATTCCCTCATTATCCAGATGCTTTTTACCGGGAACCAATTATCTTCTATATAAAATGACTCAGATAACCGGAAATTCGGTCTTCATTTCCGGTCGGTCATATCCGGAGACCAATTAGACAAATCAGGTACAATCTATATTCAGATAACCGGACGACAAAAGAACTAAGAAAACATCGACCTGCTAATACTAGATTGTCAAATTCAGATATCCGGAAATTCAGTTACCTGCACGATTTTGCTGGGAACGCCACCGTCAGGGTAAACAGGGGTGGACTGTATTTATCAAGGGCCAGTAGTGTATGTTTAAGGAGACCATGGGTGTAGTTTTAGAGGGTGAGCACCTACCTGCACTCCACGTACTGCACGATCTGCATGTAGCTGGGCAGGGCAGGCACCGTCTCCACGTACATGGGAAAGATCTGGTGCTGCTTGGACAGACGGTTGATACACAGCGCTATGCTGAACTGTTCCAGGCACTCCTCGCTACTCACATAGGCGGGACTCACGATGATAATGATTCTGGTAACAGCAAGAAAAGAAAAAACGAAAAATATTATCATATTTATTTATTAATATTATCAATATTATCATATTTATTTATTAATATTATCATATTTATTTATTAATATCAATATTATCATATTTATTTATTAATATTATCAACATTATCATATTTATTTATTATTATTATCAATATTATCATATTTATATATTAATATCAATATTATTATATTTATTTATTAATATTATCAATATTATCATTTTTATTTATTAATATCAATATTATCATATTTATTTATTAATATTATTATTTTCTAATCATCACAGCAAAAGAAAATAGGTGTCCTGTTCCATGATCCCAACAAAATCATATCAGGTTCTTGGCAGGACATCCGAGGTGAAATTGTCCTGCCAGGATCCTGATGGGATTTTGTTAGGATCCTGGAACAGGACACCTAACTTTTTTTGCTGTGCATCGACAGGATCCAGGTACTCTTAACAAACTTTCAGGTGTATTGGAAGACAAATGGCACCAGATTCCTCATGCTGACTTCCTAAATTTGGGATTAGTTTTTTTTAAATTTTTAATTGAGGTTTAAAGTCGCTTTCAAGATTCTTTCACTTATATCACGACTTGTCAGTTTAGGGCAGGAGGAAACCTGCAACATC
>JAUTBT010001753.1:0-10478 GCA_032361225.1 Lepetodrilus schrolli
TTTGAAGAGGATACGGAACCCCTGACGGATGACCGAAGTCACCCAGGCGTCGTTGCTCAGGGAGGCCCATCGGGCCTTGTAGAGCTGGAGCCGACTTCCCACTACTTCCGGAGAAGTCAAGTCCGGAATGTGATCTAATGGCCAATCTAGACCACAAGGAGCCTTGGTCGCAGGAACGTTCGCCAGTCTAGACCACAGGGGAAGCTGGGCCATGAAAGTTTGGTTTGCTGGCTCCCTCTCTGCAAGAGCGTCAGAGAGGGATTTTAGCCTCAGCTGCAGTGCGTAGTTCCACCAGCTGACATGGGAGAGGATGGATGCCTGCTGGCGAACCAATTCCTCCGTGTCAGCTGCTGTCTTCCAGGGAAGGTGGATGTGGGTGGGCGGCCCACAACCAGTGTGGAATATCACAATATCAATATCAGTTCAAACTTTAAACTCCATATGTTCCTACTTTTCAATTAACTATTGCATTATTATTAATTTAGATTATTTAAATAATCAATGAACAGTCGGTGAACAACAACGAACAGTGGTGAGAGACACTAATGCCGTAAAATAAATCTGTCACAATATCAATCAATAGCAGTTCAAGCTTTTAACTCCAAATTAGATATTAACCAACCAATTTAAAAACAAAATAATAATCAGAAAATATTATTTCTGAATATTTTGCTTCATGTATGAACGAATATGTCGCTTATTAGTAATAAGAAAAAAAGAAATGTACATCAAATTGTAAGAAAATCAGTCGTTGAAGGTTTTAGATTCCACTTAGAAATTCCTTGTTTGTTACTGTTTGTGAAACGTATGCTATAGGCTACTTTTTTTAAGACGAGAAAAATAATGGGGAAACATTAAAATATCACGTTTGACTTAAACTAAAACTAATTATAGGTGCTTAATACCGGAAGTGAATCTCTCTAGAATATTCATCTTATTACTAAATATTATTATAAACAAACTATGCATTTTCAAGAAAATAACAATAAAAACTCACTTCTTTAATGAATATTATGAATGATGCTTGTTTACCCCATTTCCCCAAAGCACACATTTGTGTGATTTGAGTAGTTATTCTGATATTTGCCCAATATACATTATTATTAATAATACTATCCTGAGGCATTGGGAATGTTTTTTCTCAACATGTTAAATAACACGAAGCGTGTATAGACACTCAGCTGAGACCAACTGGCTTAACTGTACACTCTTCAGTATCTCAGTTAGTAGAATACGTGACGTACATTACAATGTAAGTCGAACATTATTATACTGTAGTGCTATTGGGTCCAAGCAGACCATGGACATGCGTCATCTGGTTCGTGTGATTATATTCTGACCTCAAGTGACATAAATGTTCTGACACGAACTCCAGGTCATACGACTAAGTATACATACGTGTCTCATTGAGCAACGACAATGTAATGCATCACCAAGATTAATTACATCTATGCACTTTCAAAACTTAAAAACAAAACATGAAGAAAAAACCCTCAGCGTTTCCACTTGTGAAAACGATTTACAAGACAGGGCGTTTCCGGTGGTATCATAATGGCATGCAGAAAGTATTAATATTACCAAATGTTTTAGTGAGTTAATATAGTTTGGGTCACTATAACATGGACGTTGTAATTGATATTTTATAGTGAGCATTTGACGATTAGGAAAGCTTGTGTGATAATTTGAATTTAGTCTGTCACACCTTGTTCTCACCCAAATACTCCTATTCAAAATATCACCCTAGAGCAGATGAACAAGTCTATATTTACTGGAGAAGAATTTCAGCAGCTCCTTTCATATAAATATAATACCAATCAATATAATGTATATTAAAACTATTTACTTTCACCCTCTGAGACTGTGGATAGTATAATTTGAATTAAATTCAATTCGAACTGCCCATATCGAATTTGTCATACATTCATATTCAATAAAACTTTACTATTCCATAATGTGTATGCAATTATTGTTGTAAAAATTACTATTGAAATATTTTAGACAGATCGCTGAGAAATATATAGAAGAGAAGTGTTCAAGGAAGTGTTTTTGGAGGTCTTACCTTCCAGTACATAGCTGACACTTTGTGAAACACTCTTCCACAAATATCATTCTGAAACGTTTGACATTTTAGAATTACATGTATATCTTAAAAGGTTTTATTCATTCAGTTATACTATGTAGTGCATTGAACATATGTTAGCATGTGGATTTTACGACATAAAGTATTCCTATTCATATTATTATTGCATCAATTACAGTATTAAAATATCTTCTATATCAGGTACGATATAGCACAGAGAATATGCCAAGTCACAATGTGTAACAAAGGCAATACTATAAAACTACTACAAACTGCTATTTAGTTCTATTACAGCAGAGTGGAGAGGTATCCCGTGGGGTATACTGTAAATCATGAAATTAATGCGTCACTAATTTAATGCGACCTCAAGCTTTTAGACATAAATGCGACAACAATTAAATGCGATCGACCATGTTTTTCCCCGAACCTACCTTTCATTATTTTACATAATGCGTAGGAATTGAATGCGGCCACACGCCAATCGCATTTTTCGCATTAATATCCTGCTCGCATTAATTTCCTGATTTACTGTATACGATGGGACAAACAACAGACTTGAAAACGTCCGTGGTGGATCTCTTGGATAGTAGTAATATGCGAACAATTACATAAATCTAACAATATATCGAATATATAAGTCACTGTTAATCTTTGGATCTCATTGAATACATACAGATGTGGTAGTGGATGATGTTCGACAAACAAACGAGTTTTAAAATTGTATCTTTAATACAAAAAATACAAAATCCCGTGTATAAATGTATATAAACCGAAAACGTAGAAAATGTATCACTAAAAGTACACGTTTTGGTCCACCTGTCCACAAATGTTTAAGAAATGACCGTCATTTTATGGTTGTTCACTGACTGTGTGAATGTCGGAGATTGCGACGACGTTCTAACCAGAGTGTAACCATCACTTTCAAATCGTTCATAATTCATTGAACAACCATAAAATGACAGTCATTTCTTATCATTTCTAACGAACTAATTTCTAAAGGCAGTATGATTTCATAAACCGTTTTCAGTGTGAGTCTTCCGATTGTCTACTCGTTTTTATGTAGATAATTTTCTTGATAAATATGATCGGGAAGGAACAGTTATTAAAACAACATGAAGGTAGCAGTTTGTGAGAGGTACTAGCCATGTTCTGAATCTTAAAATGCATATTATACTAGATGTTTATCAATGGACAAACTTGATACAATGACCAGATCTTTAAACCGTTAAACATGATATTATTGTTAGAATCTGATACTAGCATGCTACTGGAACTAGCAAGCTATAACGTTAGATTAAGTTAGTTGTTAGATGTTGTACACGTACACTAAATATGGCAATGGACTAGATGTAGTCATGAAAACCTGCATCGAGAAAGGAAATAAGCGTAAAATATATGATGCACTGTTGTAATTGATTCCACTGTGAAGTCATTTGGCTTTGTAGTCGAGACAGTTATGACGTAAAAGAACAATGCTGACATTCCAATGAAAGTAGTTTCGGCAAAGTATAAACGGAAGTTGGAACTGTTTGTGAAGTTTACACGAGTATGAACGCAACAATTTATTGTGTAAACTTTTGTCACGTGACCATGTTTTAGCCAATCGGCAGTCGCGAAATCGTGTAAACGTCATAGTAAGAACTTATTTGATTGTGAAACACACAGTTAATACATGTTCATAGATGTTCATTGTTCAGTTTCCCATTTGATACTCATTGTTCAGTTGATCATCTGATGTTCATAGTTCGGATGGATATCAGATCGTCACAATGGCAATAGCCAACGTTCATTTTACCTTATTTGCATTTGTACAGAAGAGTCGACCAGTGTGTATACCCCAACTCATAGGAAGAACACAACAGTGAGCAATACCCTTGACACTATAGTGTAAACTACTGAATTGCCTTCGTACCAAGATTCTATTTCTACGGCACGGCCACACTGGACATACTGATGTGTATTTCGCTATACATGTATTGCACACATAATACATCTGTTAGTAAATTACCAGTCAGTTCATATTGCGAAGTACTTAGGTGTATGCTGTAGAATCATATCTACGTGATATTTTGAACAATATCAGCGTTGATGCTAATGGAACTCAATGTGAACACTGCAGAATGTGTGATTGTGACACTATAGTAGATTTTCAAACACTCTTCATCGCCCTCAAGAACCATCTCCATGTTATAACTGAGATTGACTTAACTTCATTGTCATTTGAAGGTTTAGATTCAGTCCAGATTTGTTCGTCTTGAATTCTTTGGCATTTGGCATTACAACCAGACTGTATTTTTGCTTCCGGAAATAAATAACGAACCATTTTATGGAAGTTTACTACACACCATCTGAACTGTCCCATTTGTCCTTTTTGGAACAGCAGCAGCAACAGCAGACGCCTGTGAACATCTTCTTCAGCAGATGCTTAGCATCTCTTCTGAACGTCGCGTTCAGAAAACTGTAGATGATCGGATTAATTGCATTGTTAATGAAGAAGGACTTGACACAGAATTTGTAGACGAGTTCTCCGGTTGGGTCGAGACTGTTTTCGAAATCTTTGATGACGCTTCTGAGTGTCATGACAATGAGGAAGGGGAGGAAACTCAGGATGTAGGCCAGCGTCACGGCAAAAAGCACGGTAGTTGTCCTTCCTACCTTCATCTTCTGCCTCTGGGGCTGGTTGTTCTTGCTAGCTGTCGGGACGACTACTTTCACTATGGGCGCCTGACCCTTCCGGTGGTCGTCCACGTCTGATGACACCTCTGTCGACGTAGGGTCGGACAGTTGGCTGTTGACTCCGGACTTGGACACCGCGATCCTAGCTCCGATCGTGGTCCTCTTCCGCCTCCATATGACGATCCCAATCCGACTGTAAAGCACCACGAAGAACCCGACAGTTATGAAGAACAGAGCGAACAAGAAGCCGTAGTACAGAGTAGGATAGATGGTTCCCTTGGCCCAGTCCGAGGTGGAACAATCCACCCCTTGAACTCCCGGAATGTCCAAATGGATTGTCTCCCTTCCGAACAACAAACAAGATGGCGCCGATGTCAACATTCCAAGGGTTATGGCCAGGATGCAGAGCATCTTCGCCTTCTGGACGCTGTACTGACGCCCGAGCTTACATATCCGGTAATACCTGTCGAAGGCGACTTCTATGAGTATCGTCGACGAGGCGATGATTGTCGATGAGTGGACGAACCGCAGAAGCTTGCAGGCAGCTGGGGCGTAGAACATGTACGGGTACCGGAGATCCGCGACTTCCGTTGGGATGCCGACGATGCAGCTGAAGAGGTCGAGGATGGCGAGGGACAGGATGAAGTAGTACGACGACGCCTTGTACGACTTGTTCCAGTACACGCAGCATACCAGAGCGTTCCCGAACGTGCCCACGACGACGAGGACGACGAGGAATATGATGATGGGGATGTAGAAGAACGCCTTTGTGTCGTTCAAACGCCTGAGTATTTCCGTCGTGTCGTTCAGAGAGGTTATTTCAGCCAGCTCTTGATGTGTTAGGTGATCGACCATCTTGTCATTTGTTTGTTATTCCAATACCTGTAACGAAAACAGAACATATTTATCATGTCAAAATTACTAAAAGATTCTACAGACATCGCATCCTATCAATATAGCGTCAGAAAGGTAACTTTCGCGAACATTGATGCCGGGCCCCCGGGACGGGATTTGAACCTTTGGCTCCGAAGTCCAACTGTTCTACCACTGCGCTACCACCCGCCCCGTATTATTAGTATTAACAATAATAACAAATAATAATAAGTAATAATAATAACAACAACAACAGCAATAATAATAATAATAATAATAAAAAGAATAAATAAAATAAATATACTAAATATAGTAATACAAACATTAAAAGAAAATAAATAAGATATTCGATTGAAGATTTAACACAATGATTATGGGTTGAAAGTTTAACTCAACGTAGTTTAGCATGTAGTGTTTATTGCATGTGAATTATTAATGAATTATTATTGTGAGGTACAATATAGGATAATAGCTCGGGGGTGGTAGGACTGTGGAGTTGTTGATGGTACATATAGGTAGTTTGTGGGTGTTAGGTGGGTCTTAGATGTTGAATTGGGGTTCGGATGTTGAACGGATCATATCTGCTAAATATATACATATCAAACAAGCGCATGTTAGCGTAAGTCTACAGCATGGAACTTCAAGTGCGAAAGTTCGGTGTTCGAACCTCTCCTAGACGCCCAATGATGAGGTGCATGTTGTGTTCCTAGTTTACGGCTGTCATTATTCGTGTTTATTTGGCCAGACTGTAGTTTCTAGTTTCTACTGTAGTTTCTACGGCTCGTAGATCTACCACGAATAGGTGCGTAAACCATCGTTATCTCCCTTTTGAAAAAAATAGCACACTAAGAACAGTTAATTGCGTCCATTTGGGTTGGGCAAAATTAACGATGAGAACAACTACAATAATCGAAGAAACGAACGTAGTATACGCATGTACATAACTTATAATGTCATAAACCCGATAATGTTAGATGCTTTGACACCAGCCTGTCTGTTTGTGTCCTAAGTACTAAAGTACTAAAGCTAGATGTAAAGAAAGTACCCAGTTTGCTCCTGACCCAGAGTCGAGCCCCGTGCCTGGGCATCGCTCTTTCACATTCGTGTACGCATTCATCACAATGACTAGCGGCTGAGTGCATGTCAGTGAGTATACATGGATAGCAATAGTACATGGGGAGATATCACTGTGAAATAAACATGTGTGTCTGTCTGCATGAAGAGTAGCTGTAGTGCTACTCCCATCTGGAACGTAGCCAACCAATGTACCTTATTCGCGTATATCTGCGTCATCCCGGGGCTAATTTGTAAAGCATACTGACCTCGTATTGAAATTGCTGAGAAAGAAATCCAACCGAAGCAACGTAAAATATAGACAGGACTAATCGTAATATCAATATTGAAATTTAGAGAAAAGGGGATGGATGAATGGATGGATATATGGATGGATGGATGGATATATGGGTGGATGGATATATGGATGATGGGTGGATGGATGGGTTAATAGATGGACGGTTGATAGATGGATGGATAAATGGAAAGGAGGGTTTCACATTGCCATTGGTAAAGGTTGTCAAATAAATTATATTTTCATTCAAAATAATTCAATGTAGTAGAGTTGTCCATAAAATGGCAGATGCTAAATGATCTACCTATCGCGGGTTGTCAATATCGTGCATTATTTGATAAGCCACGTGGTAAGTGTCCGACAAACAATACTTTTCCAATATGGTAGCATTTGTTTTCATATATGATGTTTTGAATTATTTCCCCCTACTAGTCATATAGTTAAATTTAATGTTCCCTACTAGATAGTGAATTTTTCCCGCTGCGACGTAAAGCACTAATTATAATTCAATCAAATAGTTAATTTCATCGATTTCAACATTTTATGGACTCAAATTATAGTTAGTATTACTGCAAGCAAAGATGATCTTGCCACTTTAACAATATGCTTTCCAGATATACAATACATGTCTATACAGATTCGCCAGACATATGTATGCCCTCTTACTACTGCACTGTCTGAATGGTACCATCTGCTATCAGATGTATGCACTCGTGTGATTGTTCAGCAGATTTATGGTTTTCAAAAGGGGATGGGTATATATTAGTAGTCGCAACCGGCTGACTGCTGAAGGATCGTGTGGCGTGAGGAAATGTGTGTAGTAGTCTTACTATGTATCAAAACAGTCCTCAGTTTCTATAAATTAATATCAGATCGATATATAACTCGAATTAACATTCGATCTCAACTAAACCTTAGCAAAACTCATGACCAATGCTACGTTGTATGGAGATCATCATCATTGGTGTCTCTTAGTTTAAGTAGGCCTATCCGATAACTATATCAATTCATCAATGAACGAAATTGCTACTGCAAGCGATAACTACACAAACGGCATGGTATGTTCCGTGGCGTTACAATACAGTCTCTGATTGTTATAATAATCCATTATTTCTATAATAACAAAGTAAACGCGCATTTACTCAACGCGCAGTCACTCATATAGACCTTGCGTTAATATCTTCATCTACTAGGCCCAGACCATTTCTACACGAGACTCGATGTAGAGGACCAAACATGTTAATGGCTGGACAAAGTTAACTGGAAAACTTGCATTGTTCTCCTAATTATAAATTATATATATAGTTTAGTTAAGTTGTAGCACTGAGTCAGTGGGAGAAATCTCAGCTGAGCAAAATCTCACTCAAGAACTATTTTGGAGAAGACGTGGTTATACCCATTATTGAGTGAAATATATGTAATTAATGATTAAATTATTGAACTGTTGACATAATGAAACACTAATGAACGTTTTGCAACAAGACACCTTACAGTGTCCTTTACGTTTTCTAACATTTTTCGCAGAACAGAACAATACTTTGATCAAATGTACCTGTGTTAATAGTGGCAAAATTACCTTATTCCAAGAAATACTACACTTTAAGTTAAGCATCTGCCATAAATAAGGGTGTTGCTTCAAATTGTACCTTCAGTATATTTAGACATTACACACGATTAAATAAAATTTTAAATAATTAATTATCCAAACGATAGCTTATTAATTGATGCAATCTATATCAGCGTAAACCCTAGCTGTTGTTGTTTTTTAAATTGTAATTTTATTTATTTTTTAATTGGAGTTTAGAGCCGCTTAAATAGTCCTTCGCGTATATCACGGGCTTGTCAGTTTAGGACAGGAGGAAACCCGCGTAGAGCTGAATGTTGCAGTAAACCTGCGAGCACCGGCTGGTACTGACAACTGTCTATTGCTACAGTCAGGCGCGTAGCTGGAAATGTTTTAATGTCGATGCGACTCGCCTCGAGGGCATAAAACACTACATGTATATGTATCCCAAACGAACATTCGTTGTGTCTTTGGGGTCCGGCTTCGCCACAATATTAGTCAACTCGCTTGATGATTCACACTAGTTTATTTCAGTCACTTCAGCTTACAGTGGAGGGGGCAGCGCCCAGTCTCACTTTCCGACTCCATATATACCCTCCTGCCTATTACAGTTGCGAGGGTTCAAACCCATTATATATTAATTAACTGCGGCCAGCTGTTAACCTCTGACAGTATCTATCTTTCAAGCATACTAAAAAGTCCTGTTGTCCAATTTTATATCAGTTTGCCGAGTTCTAGGGTCAGTGCCCGGTGACTTAAGCCAAATGTGACATTCAGGTAGTTGGTGACCCGTCCATTAATCTTAGTATTATGTCATTTACATTTTCTCATTTTACTGCCTGTAATATATGCCGTGTCAGCAAGCCATCGCAGTGCTGGAATAGAGTCATCTTTTAATGCTTATGAAATTAATGCGAATAGGCAGCTACGCGCCTAGCAGTAAACTGGTATGAAATTATTCTGAAAATACTGCATAGTAACCGTTGATTAACTTCGACACTAGCCTTTCATCTGCTATGTATTCAAATTTCGACATTGTGATGCACTTTCAACGATGTCGCAATAATGAATGACTCACAGGCATTCATTTTTGTTCAATTACAATGATATGTATGCGGGTTTGTTGGTCCACGCAACTTGCACAGAATTCACTGACCTAACCACAACCCTATAAATTATATACGGGGAGCTAACACCTACCAAACACCACCCCCAAACCAAGCCACACACGCATACATTCGCGCGCGCGCGTGCGCACACACACACACACACACACACACACACACACACACTACGAATGTAGAATGGCAGATGTCGGCGGATGTTCAGCCATCGGGAGTGCAAATTCTTGGACACTGGCCATGACCTTGTTTACCCTAGCAATATCTGGAAAATATTACAAACAATACTATATCCTTTTTACAGTTTTTATTGGTCTAATACAGGTATAGTATAATGACAACATATTATATATCAATACTGAATACTAACAATGTACACAATACAAAAATTAATTTGAGCAGTAACTCTAGTAGACAGTTTACTGGGCTGTATCAGCAGTATCCGAGGGTTGGTCGTCATTCGTGTTAGAATCAGAGCTCGAAGAATATCCGTCACAATCATTATCCCTTATATCTTGGAACCAGTCCTTTTTCACCTTGTTGAGTTTCCGAGGGAGTTCAGTTTCTAATTGAGACTTGTCGTGTATCGAATCGACAAGCGTCTGGGCGATTTGACCGTTGCGCATGAAGTATAGACAAGTGAGAAAACACGTGTAGCTCTCCTTAAATAAATGCCATATGATTTTGTCCATCTTTTTCTGTACGATGTCGCTCGAGTAGTCCTTCCGAATGTAATGCTCCCTTTTCTCTCGTAGGTAATCCTTGTTTACAGTAAGAACTATTTTGTAGAAGCGGTGTAAACCTTCATCCTCTAAA
>JAUTBT010001754.1:0-10477 GCA_032361225.1 Lepetodrilus schrolli
CGTTCACCGACGTTCACCGACGATTAGCAACGATTGCATAACGCGTTTGGCGATGGTGTAGCGATGGTCCAGCGATGGTCCAGCGATGGTGGGCGTTTGCGCTGATCGCCAACGTGTGACAGGGCCATTAGATTACAACATAATTAGACAATAATAAAACAATAAGGAAATAGTTTTCTATCACGTGAAATAGTATACTCTATATACGGCCTATAGGTAATAATTTCCTATCGTGTATACTATATACTCACGGTTTATATAACAATAGGTATAGAAATTAAGTCTACTATTTAGGAGCTCCTAAACCAGTGCTAAAAGTGATCGCCTCGTAACAAGTGTCTCACGACGACATCACAAGTCTTAACCCTTCTTAAATCGGCATCTAACTTAGGGGGTGATAAACTGGCTCATAAAGTTAGGAGCTCCTAAATTTAGGATGTGGTTGCAAAACGGGGGCCTGGCCTATATGTAATATTTTCTCATCATATTAAATATATACTTACGGCCTATAGGTAACAGTTTCCTTTAGATAAATATATACTTACGACCTGTGGTAATATTTTCTCAGCATGTTAAATATATACCCGCAGTCTGCCTAGTACCTAGTCTACTATACTGTTCCCGTCGCGCATATATACTCACGTCTTATAGATACTACGTTTTTCATCATGTATACGCATTGATACATGCACATACACAACTCGAGGCCGATATACATACATGAATCTGCTCATCTCGACGTAATTTGTCCGTGCTAGGAAAGAGCATGATGGACCACTCGCAGAACCTACTCCATGCATTATTCCACAGCTGGTCTCGATCACGCGCTCACAGTGTCTCCACTATACACAATACTAGTACTCTAGCGCTCTAAAACATAAGCGCTGTGTGGCGCATGAAGTCTAACAGGGATCGACGGCATACCACTTAATGCTTGAACCTGCGGAAGTTGTGGTTGTACTTCTGACGTTTTGACTCCGGCTGTGGAATGACCCTGTCACTTAACAGATGGAAACACACATACACTACTGAGCGTGTTTGTCGTGCCACTGTTTCTATACTGGCGGGGTTGAGTTGCTGGGATACAATAGTCTACCTGAGAGGTTCTTCTGAGAGCTGCAGTACAGCCTCTCGATTCAATTTCATGGTGTTTAGAAAAAGAGCCTTAAAAAAAATGCAATATTCACTTCTCCGACAATACATCATCCGCATGAGGTAAAGGAACGTCCCGAGGGTATTGGTGTATATATTAGTTTAAACTTTGTATTCATTGACTACGTCTGTCAAATAAAACCATCAAGTATCAGGTTTTACTACACCGCTTCTTCAATACACCGTCAAAACAATACATCGGACAGGTTAGACTTGAAAGTGAATAGGCTGCTATACGAAGATGAATTAATTGTTACCAAGGAGGGCCAGGGGACGTCGAAAGACCGGGAGTGTTGGACAATTTATTACCGTCCCATGGTTGAACCTTTCGGTGGCTGGACTGTCTATCGGTACATATAGCCGACTAATTCACGTGCTGCTGCATCTGCTGACAGTTCATCATTAGCAAAAGGTCCTTGCTTTACGATGTATTCTTCAGGGTTACCCCCTGGTTCTAGGGAGGGGTCATTGAGTCGGTGTTGCTCCCGAATTAATTGTCTATGAATAGCTGCTCTCGATATAGACGAAAAGCTAATGAATGCTTCTGTTATAATTACACCTAGTTAACTTTAACATAGGGCGGTTGTGCGAGAATGATGAGAATAAAACTGTCTGTCTGTCTGTCTGCCTGACTGCCTGTCGGTCTCTGTGGTTCATATTCTGAATATGGGGGCATACCACTATCAGTCTGACCTAACAGCTTAGAAAGACCTTTTCTCCAGCTATGTAGTCATCAATGAAGAATTAGCGGTCCTGCGGGATAAATTCTAACAGTTTAGTTGCAAATTGGTATTTTAATTGTTAATTATCAGATGTAAGAGCGTTCAAGCAATAAGTGCTCGCTCAATATTTATTCCCAAAGATAGCAAATGAAAGGGCATATCCTAGGGGATGTTGCTTACAACATGGTTTGATCTATGGTCATCGATTGGTCAGTTATATGGCTAGTTGAGCTATCGATCGGTCAGTTATATGACTAGTTGAGCTATCACTGAAATTAGTAAAGAACACTACTCAGCTTTTCAAAACAAATAAGAAAATAATCAGTTAGTTTTAGTAGTATTACAAGTATAATATATGCTCATAATATTATATTAAATACATATAATTATTTCATGATCTTTTACTATTTATTGGTTAGTATTATCCATGATATAGATTCATGTTGCTAATTCATGTTATACACACAGGGGTATTGAAACAACGTCATTCTTCACCCAATTAAGCTTGAAAGAACATATTCGATGGTCAAACTATCACGTGTCAAACCGGAAACGGAAATTTGGATTTGAAATCACAATAATTGCGGAAGTTTCGAGTTCACTTCTTGTTATACGATACTTGCAGTCTTAAAAACATGAACAAATGCAGAATGACGGGATATTCAGAGAAAATCAATGCTTGTAGACAGAATATAATACACTGTTCATAACTATTGAGACTTTCCTGTATATGTCAAAGATCATGTTCTTTATACCTTTGATGGAATAATCAATTTTCTTGTCTGAGATATCAGTGAATATTTCCGCTTGAATTCATTACGAGGCTAGGTAATGATCAGTTAGGGTGTGCTCCTATTTCGAGCAGGTAATTAGCGCGCAACAACTCGATTTGATATTGTGGAGGCCTTTTCAACATCCCTGCAGGCCTGCTACAAAATAATAGCGATTCCCTCCAGTCTACACATAAAGTACAGGCCCCCGTTTCACAACGCTTCCTAACTACTTAGGAGCTCCTAAACCAGTCCTAAGTGTTGTCACCTCGTAACAAGTGTTTCACGACGACGTCACAAGTCGTATCCCTTCTTAAATCGGCATCTTAGGAGGTGATAAACTGGGTCATATAGTTAGCTCCTAAATTTAGGATGTCGTTGTGAAACGGGGGCCTGGTCAACTAAATTAGTATGCAGTTTTAATATGCCGTGTAGAGCTTGTGGGAAATAGATACATGATGTGTCTTTAAATAATTATCAAGTTATGGCTTAAGAAATGTTCGGAAAACCTTAACTGACGGGGAACTTACAAGGTACCATTGTCGTTAACATACACAGTATGATTTAACCCTCTCTCTGCTGGATTAGGCACAAGCTCTGCTCTTTAGGGCATCTCCGGTTCCCTGCAGCAGTGAGAGGGTTAAACATGTTGTATTGCTGTATATGTAAAGGGGTTGTTTCAACAGCCAGTATTGAAATGAAATGCAACTATTTCTAAAAGTAATACTACAAAATACCTTACGTAGTCAGAGTGGTGGTGGTTTAACCTCTGACCTGATTCAAATTTTAAAATTAATGTTATATTATCTCACTGTTATGCAACATTGCCTATAATGCCCAATAGTTATGTAAATATTCCGGCTAGTTATGCAAAATCGATGGTCGCAGTTTCTTTCATTTGTATATTTACACCATTAACTTTATGTCTAGGCATGTCTCGGCCATGCTCACACGATATGGAGTTTAAAGGCTGCGTAGGCAACATATTATATGGTAGGTTTGGGCTGGCTACTGAAACAGCATTATTCACTATAGAGAAATCCTAGACAATATCTGCAACCAAATACACACATACGTTAGTGACATTCAATTCGTGTTAAGTCACTTGTGCAACTTATGTAAGATATATACGTTGTTATGTAAAGGTCGTACATAAATTACGGTTCTTGTCCATAACGTTGTAAATTCTTCTTTATAATTCATATTGTCTCAAAAAAACTCGTGGTAATGTCACACTGCTATAACTGTACAATTATTGGTCAATCTAATTAAAATCAGATCTCGTTTCTCTCCTTAAACAGTTGGACATTCTGTGGCAAAACTTGGCAGCGAAAGTAACGAGTGTCTATATATATTCATATCTGATGAGATTGATTATTGGTTGTACTATGACTCATTCGGATAAGGCATTCAGAATGTTAAGACGAACCTTCCTAAGACGAGCCCATGTTTTACAATTCAACATACGTTGTATCCATCTGTACTTAATGCGTTCTGCCTTAGGTAATTGTTTTACTTAGGTAATTGTTTTACTTAGGTAATTATTTACTTATGTTACAGAAAGAACATTAGTGTGTTGTGTTTTCGTGGTAATTCTTCCAGACGCAGCATAGTATGTAAATGAATTCTGCAGTCAGTTCTTCAAAAATATTTCATTTACAAATGTAATTATTTCTACCGAATGCTTCATCTCATTTCCATGTAATTCCACGAACTCTCGTGCGTGTCAAGATTCATTCCTAGTCTCATTTTAGCCGAAATTATACTCTATAAGTAATACTTTTTCTTGAAATACATGCACGATTTATCCAGAAGATATTTAATTATAAAACTTATATTATTAATGCAATATCACAATATAAACATACGAAGACACAAGTGTTAACATTTCATGTACCCACTTATTCATGTATTTTGTATGGAACCATTTATATATACTTACCCCCATCTAGGTAGTGATTTCGTTCTTGGAAATGAACATTAACATGAATTCTTTTAGCACTAGAATAATGTCTGCAGTAATTACGTTGGAAAGGTACATGAGCGTGCACGTGTGGGTATGCTCACATATACATAAACATGTCTGCAAAATATACGTGCATACCATCCGTCCGTAACGAAAACCCTCGAGATTCACATGACAGTGTTGTATAATATACATATTTTCATATCTATATCCACACATCAGCTTAGTGAGAGGCCTGATCAACTGATTATAACCCCTCTCCCCACCTCCACTCCACGTCCGCTCCACTTCCACTCCACCCCACCTCCACCCGCGGTTTAAGTTACTGATCTATTACATTAATTATTGCTACTGTCATATAATTAAATAAAAATATGGAACTGGGACATTATGAATAAGTAAATCACTTGTAGACACATTAAATGCATATATTTCCGGGTAAATATTGATATGACAAGTATGTAGGCCCATTATCTGTGATTGTATGCGTTTAGCTTTAAATAATGGTAGCCTTAGTAGGTAGGTAATGGCGGAACTCTATATTCAACACAAAATAGTCTACATTCAACACAAAATAGTCACAGCTGATAATAATCTTACTAGGCGTTGATGGCTCCTTGTGCACGAACAATTTCAACTATTTCACATACCAAACAAAATGTTATGTGTAGATGTCCGATACTCTCCGATACGAAAACTGGAACGATTTATTAATGTCGAATAACAATATCGTTGGCATATTGAAAAGAACATCTGGCATTATCTAAACATTGTACACGACAATGCAAATAAACACATCGAAGCTGTTGCGTCTTTAAAGATGCCTTATCAATACATACATGGGTCCTTTATAGCATACTTATACTCAACAAAATTAACTAAGGGTCAGAAGCCTTTTGAGACATATACATTTAGCTTTGTATCAGTTTAACAAACTTCTACAGGCATTAAGTACTCTTCAAGAAGAAGGATTTTTTTTGGTACGATTTCATGCTCAATGCAAACTTTTGTTCCCAAATCCTTATATACAATTTGAGATTGATCATGAAATCGTACTCAAGGAGTTTAGTAATCTCGAGCAGTTTCTGAAAAACAGCGGCATCGCCTGTACGAAAGGACGTAACCTTATCTCCAACGTTAGCAATGGTGTTGTGCCAGATTCCCCAAGCATAGTTCTGAAAGTTGTACAAATTTTCCCGAAAAATATCTGCCGGTGCCCTTTAATTAGCTTAGTATATTTTAAAGGAAACATAGTGATGTATTAAATCGGTGAGAACCTCGCATCTGAAATACTCTCTTAACGATTCACTTGATACGAAAACTGGAACGATTTATTAATGTGGAATAACAATATCGTTGGCATATTAAAAAGAACATTTGGCATTATCTAAACACTGTACACGACAATGCAAATAAACACATCGAAGCTGTTGCGTCTTTAAAGATGCCTTATGCATACACCTGGGTTACGATAAATTGCACACATCTCCCTACCGAAGCAGTGATGTTTGTTTAGGATTCCACACATCCTCTGTACGTTCGTCCTCTCAATAAAAACAATTCCCCTGTGGCATTCATTGTCTTGGCTTTAAACACGGGGCTTATTATTGCTCTTCCGTCTCACGAGGGGTTTAAATAATAACATTCATTGACTGCCATGTTTGTAATTACATAATTACTCCAATGGGATTTGTGGCACTACTTATGAAATGGCAATACGACATTCGAGCATTTTCTGAAGAACAGCGGCATCGCTTGTACGCTTGTCCAACGTTAGCAATGGTGTTGTGTCTATGGCTTAAGGTTGCCGACCAGGTTGCGTTAGAGTTATGCTGTTCGTACATGATAGTCCTGTGTCTAAGTTTCCTGACAGAGTCGTACTGATAGTCAGGGCCAAAATCGAGGTTTACGTCATTTCCTGCTATAGTAAAAGCATGTCGTACGTCTTGATTTAGGCAAGGACTACAGTACGACCCTTTCGTGAAACGTAGGCCTGAAGAGCTAATTTTAGGATTGTCTTGTATTCATTTTGTTATTGTAGAACCACGAAAGTTAATTTTAGGATTGTATAGCATTCATTTTGTTGCTGTAGAACCTGGGAAGTTAATTTTAGGATTACCATGAATTCATTTTAGTGTTGTAGAAACAAAAGAGTTAATTTTAGTGATGGTTTGTGTTAATTGTAGAGTGTTGTACGTCTGGAATCGGTGTAATGTACCCAGTGTATGGCCCACACAAACAACGGTATCATTCTATACATCTTTACCTAATAAAAACTAACAATTATTTGCGTCATTGAACTGCTTGCCGTCAAACTTGTAACAGATCACTATACTAAATACGTTTCCTTTACATACTTCTGCTATTGTCGGTATTTCACTGACAAAACGTTCAGTAATAAGCTATTTTAGACAAATATGTTATGGTATAATGTTTATCCAATAACTACTTTGTAGATTTCCGTTGTCATAAAAGAAACACGTTCGAAAACAACAGTGCACTATTAGTATTAAAATAGAACTATCAAAAAGAAAACTGTACCAACATGGCATTTGTGGATTGTTCACAGGAATTCAATATTTTTCGAATTCAACGTTCATGCTGTCGTGATTGTCGTCGTTTACGTTACCTGACGTTGATGCTTATTAGTGGAGCGTCTTAGTGACTAAATTATGCACTTCGGATTAAAAGCATGAAACTTGGCAGATATGTTCTTCACCCCAGTATAAGAAATTATGGATATGGGGCCAAGCGAACCATTATTCAACAAAGCACATATAATTGTTCACAGAACACGTTCAGATGATGTACTAATGTATTTTATCTACCTTGTACTGCAATGCAAATAATGATTGACCTGAAAATATATCGTATTTGAATAAAGGTGATGATCCCCACTTCTTATGTCGTACATAAATTGTTCGACAATACAAGTGAAGTGGAAATTAATGTAAGGTAATAAGTATTATTCAATATACGTGGTAGATATCTACTGTGTAATAACGATTCGATAATCAACAGCGTTGATTACGTATTTTTGTGTTTCTCGAAACTGATTGGTTGCACTACTTTCACCCTAGTTCCCACGCGCAAACGCTTCAACGAATCTATTTCGTTAACGCAAACTCACTGTGTGATGCAGTATTTAGGTCCGTTTTTATCGCATACCATTCTAAGATGTAATTCTTATAAATGTAAAATATGTGTTACAATTTAAATTGTAAATAATGTACTGCTATTAGTGCTAAGTTCAAGTGTGTTTTCATTCAAACTAATTCTGTAATCTGTTGTTAGTAAACAAACCTGGCTACCCGCATATGGCCACATTTCGCCGGTTAAAAGTATACGACTTGGTTTAGTGAACGTCGACGGAGACTTAATTGGACGTGTACAGATAGCTACAATCTGCTACAATCTGTTCTAGCTTAGGTGAAATGTACACGTTTTCGAATGCGAGTTTTTCCTGACATATTGTTTCGGCTGGCCGCATGGAACAGGCCACGCACAACCAAACCTTTGAAATTTCTTACACACTTGAAATTCTTTGCAATGATGTACATAATATATATATGCTTTTGTTACAGATTAAATTATTTGCATCATAAAAAAATAAAATAATACACAACAGCTCAATACGAGTGATTACTGAAGCTCGGAACTGTGAACATGAATTTCACTCGGGACATAGTTTCCGTAATCACACGTATCTCGTGGGTTATACTCTAAGTATTGTGCAAACATACCTGAGGGGTCTGACATCTGGAAGCCGTGCAGTCCCGTCGACTGTCTCCAGTGGGGACTGAGGGTTAAGTCCATGTACTCGGATAGAATATGATTAGTGAGACTACATTGCATACCTCAACCCCTCCCGCCTCCCGTTCCCCTCATTTCCCTCCTGATTTGACATGGACCACGGCGCTATTATTTGCTGTGTGGAATATAATCAACCAGGACTGACCGGGATAGTTGTAAAGCGACTCAGAGACTCAAAAGTCTTTCACACATACTCAACGAGAGGTAATTGATCCAAGAGCATTTACTAAGGGCAACCCTGTGGGAGGACACCGCCGGTGGACGATTGCTGTGCCTCGTCACGAATCTGATAGTGGGTATCTGTGAATAATGGCGGTTCTATTTCGTTGGGTAAATATAATGGCGCAAGTTTGAACGGATTCTATGACGACGTCAGATACGTACTAGTGTTGCATCTGGGTCGTTAGACGGTCGGCTGAGTATTCTAACCATAGATTGAAAGAGTATAAAGATTGGATTACGTATGACATGGGGGTCTGGCTAAATATTTGTGTATGATAAGCAAAATAGTTCATCACATACCTAAAATGTTATGTCGAGATGTTAAAGACACCTCTTCTTAGAAGTTATATATTTCTTTATCTCTATTCTGTAGCAGGCTTCAATTATGAAGGTAAAAAATGTCGATTCATTTAATTATTCGTTTCATCACAATTATTGTTGCCATGTGTCAGATACCCATCTTGTATTCAGAACAAGGCGTCGTATTTAAGTAGAGAATAATACTAACAATAATAATAATATAGCAGTAGTAGTAGTGGTGGTAGTGGTAGTGGTAGTGGTGGTTGTGGTTGTGGTAATGATAATAACTAATAATAACTAATACTAATAATACCGTTAGCAAATATATTTACGGACCAAGAAAACCATATCCTTACTGTAAAGTAAGACAAATAATGTATCTTCAATATCCATGACAGGATTCATGTCCACATCATGATGCACCTGACGAGAACATCTACGACGAGTACCTTCATAGTATCACAAATGGTCCAAGTAGATGAAAGCGACTTTGAACAGGTACATGAATACCCCCGAGGACAAGCAACCACAAACATGTGTATCCACCAGTCAGGAAAAGTATAATTATGATGTATTTTAAAATTATTTTACGAGAAGAACGTATACGTACTGAAGAATGCCCCAGTGTGTGTGATGGCATGCATGTCCCTTAGTACCAAGCAAACATCTGTTCGCATCTTAAATATCGCGTGTAGCCAATAAACTGTTCTTGTGTGAACCATTAACCCATATTAGCGGACAAAACAAGGTTGCATCAATATCATTAAGTCAATAAATAGGAAATCCTTAAATAATTGTGCAGGTATTCGTGTCTTAAACTTAATATGACACGATAGTCCGTGTCTTACTTTCTATATATCTTCTACATATGTTCTCAAGTGTTGGCACCGTTCTTGTCCATATCGCGGAGAGGTTCTGTCAACACATCTATGATACTGCTAACTAGGCGTTTGACGGGTGTGCTCCACGCTACATAAAGCCTGATAGCATACACGTTCCCTGCCATGATATGAGCCTGTTACTGTACTCTTCTACACGTAGTTTTAGCTGGCCAGGTTTACTTGGCATCCTTCCCCACAAACAACCTATTAATTGTTCCAATCAGTACAGAAACGTCGGATGTTCCGAGCAATAACAAGCCGAAGAGGAATCGAACACGGGAAGTGCAACTCTGGAACATGTGTGGGCTTCGTTATACTTGTATGGAAATGGGTTAATCCTGCGAGAATATCATTTATTTTTGCCTGTGAGTATATATTAAAATGCATATACATAATTACTGTTTCTAGATCAAACTCAAACGGCATCGGCAATAACTTCGACGTGAGTGATTCCTTAAATGTTCTTCCTGTGTGTAAGTATCTTGTACTTCCTGATTGACAATGCTATAGCAGTTAATGGACCTTTTAACGAATGGGACCTAGTATACACTCTTGGATGGGGCGGGTGGTAGCGCAGTGGTAGAACAGTTGGACTTCGGAGCCAAAGGTTCCAGATTCAAATCCCGCCCCGGGGGCCCGGCATCAATGTTC
>JAUTBT010001755.1:0-10475 GCA_032361225.1 Lepetodrilus schrolli
CGACAGAACCACTGTGATCACTGTGATTGTGATCACTCGCAGTAGCTAGCCTTGCCGCGGGATCTGCGCCAGTTGAGATGTCGTCCAGGGTATCTCTCTTATCCACTATGAAACCATAGAGCTCTCGTAAGTGTACGATCCCCATGTTTAAAAGATGACTTCGAGAGCGCTATAGACTAGTCTTGGTGAAACCATACCCCTGTAGGCTTCCTAATGGAACCTACATTGCTAACTATTTTCTTCATACTGTTAGAGAATGTCATTAAAACTATCGCCAAGTTCTCCCAGGGTTTCATTGTAACTTCCCGTACTAAAATTGAGATATTTCTCAAACTAACATGCGTGTTAGCCATTTTGAATTATTTGTAAAATAATTATAGTTCCGGCAACTAATTTTCTTACGGTGTGATTATTCCGATTGTTCTTATATGATCTAATGGAAATGTCCCGTAGTGTTATTGCGATTGGACCACACTTTAAAAACCATTTCGACCAATCATATTCAAGGAAATTTAAATATCACGGGACAATAGTTAATAATACACCAGCGCTTGAAGCAATTTTCTTGTACCTTTTTAACATCACTAAGAAATGACTGAGTGGTGTAGTACCTTAACTTTTATATAATATATTCTCATCAACGACAGTGCAGATAGTGAGCATGTATTCTTCTGAGATATTGATTTAATCTACTTGGTTATTTATCATCTAATGACTTGTTCCTTCTAGATCTGGAGTGGCTTTCATTACATTCTAAGAAAAGATAATATTGCCATTGCCATACTGAAGGAATGTTTTTTTGTTTTGTATGCCGTTCTATGTATAATGGGTCTCCTGGACGTGCACAAATGTATGTTCATATCCATGCTCTACTAACGGTGAATCTATTCCCCGGAGCCGGACCCGGACTTGCGGTCTATTCACCGGACCGGATCCAATTCCTGGATATATTCTATCGTCTTGTTTATGAAATTTCAGTCTACTCCAAATACTATACATGCACTATTTCTAAGATTTCTATAATTAATTAGCTAATAGACGACTACCTATATTCTCTTACACCGAGCTGTGTACCTTTTATACCGCTATAGGTGGTTGAGATGACTTGGCACCAATCTGTGCCATCTATCTGTTAATAAAAGTTATTAGAAATAACACACATCCCCGGAGACGCGTGCCCTACATCATTAATACAATAACAAGTGCATTAGTTAATATGACTACCCATAACAAAACTGAAACAAAACAATGTAATTTCTATAGCTCAATGACAACGGCATAATTCATCCAACGCGGTATTTCCAGAAGGTACGCGATGATATCCGTCCCGAGAGGGATGAACGTTTCAGGCTTCAAATGGTGGGATGGTTTCCCTTTGATATCAATGTTAGGATGCTCTCAAGCTATCACAGGAAGAAGCACAAGTGCTTGAAACATTGCTATTTACGTAGTTTATTATGATTAAAGTAACAGCAAGTACATTGATCTAGAAGAAACAAGACCACCACGGCAAACCTAATATTAACATGTTACAATTATTCAAGACAATAACCAATGGAGTAGATTTTGGGTTCAATATATTTTATTGATACTAGCTAGTAGGATTATACATCAGTGGAACACTTACAGTTGCCTTGTACAAACAAGAAGACATTAATATGAATTTTAAGCATAGCAAAGGCTCCTCGCCCAATGATATTGATGTCTCTATTAACGTCACATAGATCACTTGTATACACCGATACAAGAATAGTACTCGGTTACTAATAGAAGTACTCTTTTCAAAGTCTCTGAGTATTTATCGTCATTGCACATGAAAGACTCGAGCTTTACTTGCGCTTTACGATAGTTAGAGAACTCGTAAGATAACGTTATTTGTTGTACAAAGGTACTGCTGCTTTGCACGTGTTGATCAAGCAATAATACGTTTATACACGGTTAATATACTCTTACTTGTCCTCTAACTATAACATATATAATTTATATTCAATATTCAAAAGACTTTTCAGATGTGGGCATCAATATGAAGAAACGGAAGATTATTTATAATGTTAATGCACACAGGACATGGAACCAGTTCACACTAAAGGTAAAATGTCAAAGCTAATATGATAATATGATTATGTATATGAATCAGGTATCGTTAACTAGAGATGTAGAACGATAATATGAATGTTAATGACTGTGATGTAATTAGTATATGACCATTCCCTCCAAATATAATCCAGGACAACATGTAACATAGCGAAAGCATAGTAATCCATTAATGAAATCGATTAATTTTGTTATGTAAAAGCTTTACGCATGTTCCATATTTTCTACAGAAATGTGGTCCATAATAGTTATCGATTATCATAATATTATAATGTAAACCGCTAATTACATTAGGCAAAATAGCAAGATTGCATTAGTGATTGCATATAATGATGAGATGATGATGGTGATGATGATATATTTTTAAAGTCTCAAAGTCTCATTTCTATTTTAGGATCCTCAGAAGTAACATTAATGTTTTATTTAATGTTTATAAAACAACTCATCAGAACTGTGAATGCTCTTTAGACGCCTAGGGCCCGTTCCACAGAATAATCGTAATGTTGCGAGAGTCATAAGTCCTTGTTAACGTATAGGATTTACGACTCTCGTAATGTTACGATTGTTCTGTGGAACGGGCTCCAGAACTGGTCATCATTGTACGCGTACATATTGCTATAACAATGTAATTTTGTGGGGTTTATCTTGGGTGATGTAAGTGATGGGGATGTGAGCTGAGAGGTGAGAGTATACGGGTTCGATCTGGTGTGACACCTTAAAAGAAATGACAATGGCGATCAGTCCTCGATTTATTCGTGTGTGGCCAGCTTGTTTGACGAGGATCTGACCAGCCATTATATAGGGAAGCCTACTATCGGGTTATATAACAATTAATTAGAACTATCATCACTTATCTGTTTCTGGTCGGTCGACGTGACACGTTTGGCGAAAGTTGTATAACCCTGACGCTATAAGTATCTCTGGCGGAGTGTAGTTCCAGTAACGCATGATAACGCCACCGACAATTGGCAATTCAGCCCGCCACACGTCAATTATATTATGGATTTAAAGGTAGTTAAATCTACTCATGTGATAGTACTGGACATTTAGTACGCCATAATGTTGACTTGATTATGGAAGAAATGTTACCTAATATACCCCTGTGATACTTATATTGTAATATGTTCCTCATATTGTGATTCAAACTACACATTCTTAACAATTTAGGAACTAAATATTCATAGCAACTTAACAATATACATAATGTATGTCTTGGAGAAATAAAGAGGTGTATATCGTTTGACATCCAGTGATAACGGCCATCCAACTCGTTGGAGGTCCAACCAACGACACAGGGCGTGTGGAGGTGTTTCTCCAGGGTCCAGACCAGTGGGGAACCATATGCGATGATTACTGGGACGACCAGGACGCTTCTGTGGTCTGCATGATGCTCGGATATGCCAGAGGTGTAGCTAAGTTACGTGCTACCTATGGACAAGGCAAAGGTCCTATTTGGATGGATGACTTTGGATGCCTAGGAAACGAATCTCACATCCAGGATTGTCCTTTCAACGGATTTGCTATTCACAATTGTCAGCATTCTGAAGATGCTGGAGTCGTCTGCTCAGGTAAGACTTGTTCCAACTCGTTGCCGGCGATAAATCACGTAATACAAGAATAATGTTATCATACGTTGTTTGTTACAATTTATTCTATGTCTTAAAGTTTTCTATTAAATAGTTATGACATCGACCTTTACTAATTAGTAGAGGCATTGAATCGGCCGTGCATATAATTGTCATGAATCGGTAGGGTCACTGTTGCTGTTGTTGATGTGTAACTAAGCCATCACACCAGCAATACGAGTGCTAACAAAGTAAGTTAGCATATAGTTGAACCTTTATTGTATATCTTATTAGGTGTGCTACCAACTACAAGAGCTACCACTACTAGTTTGCCTGGGAGGCCCAAAACAGCCAAAGTCTCGAGCCCAGGAACCCCCGCCGCCGCCATTGCCGTTCCCATTGTTTGTATTCTTGTCGTATTAGCGGCCGTGGCAGGATTCATCTTCTACAGGAAACGCTACTACAATAAGGCAGACATGACTCAGGAACTGGTCCCTGACATCCCAGCATCTTCTGGAGGAGGCATCTCCATCCGTTCTGGTGGCGGCATCTTCTTCTCGAAGTCTACCAACGTGGATCCAGGAGTCTCCGGCGTTGAGAACCCGACCTATGGTCTTTCTGGAATTGATCATGTAGATAGTGATGGCAGTGTCGCATAGACGTCCTGTTGCTTCAAATTGTAAAGCACAGTGCCGCTCACTACTTGTATAATATGCAAGAGTATTGTTTCTCGTCCTCCGTTTCACGCAGCTATAGTAGCGCTACGAGAGTCGTAACTCGTTGTGTATGTATGCAATTTATGTATATATGCATGTATGTATGTATATGCATGTATATGTAGGTATGTATGTAGGTATGTATGTATAGGGGGTTAGTACTCTCTTATTGATACGGTCATTCTATGGAACAAGATAAACCGACGTGAACGAAGATAGACAATGTTTCCGAGATCGAATCCCGCCCTGAAGCTGAAGATCATCCCTCAAAATGGTGGGAATGGATTAGAGTGTGATGTCTGCACGAACGGTGTGCAGTTATCACCTGTGGTATATCCGATTAAGTCACGACTGGGCTATAGATATCTGAACATGTAGTGGCTAGGGCCCCGCCTCAACATTCCCATACTAGGACAAGTGACGACAAGTATCCACTGTTAAATAGACATCTGAACAACTACTGGCTTGTGGCAATTGTTATCTGAACAAGTCGTGGTTTGTGGCTACTTTTATCTGAACAAGTCGTGGTTTGTGGCTATTGCCATCAGAACTGTTCGTGTTGTCATGGCTGATATTTATCATGTTGTTTCGTTCCAACCATAAACACATCGCTGTGAAACAACCGCTGATATGCTGTGGGAAAATGATGTAATATCTTTAATCGTGTTTTCACCAGCGCTGATAATGAAAAGTTCACCACCCTTCAGATTTGATGATGTAAATAGTTTCGCATAATATATGTATTTAGAGAAATATGTATGTGCGTATATAAAGTTACTCGAAATAATAAAACAAAGACCTGTTGTTTTGATTAATAGCTGCTGTACATATTGAAATATTTGCACATTTAATGTATTACAGTAGAGTAAGAATAATCCCACCTTGTATATCGTTTTAGCATGTTTAGTGAAACATGTTTAAGCTCTACAACCAAACACAATACATTGATCGTTGTATTTTGAGACAATACTTTAGTAGTATTGTCTATTGTAAAAATGGTATTGCGAAAATATATTATAAATATGATATCAATACGTCTATAATACTAGTACGAGCTATACAATACATACGTTATGATATCAAGAATGGGATATATTTTCATCTTATATTTTGCTACTAATTACTGGAACCCGCATAAATGACATTTTCTGATTTTCATCAGTACTCGCATGGTACAAGTACACTCATTATTCAAGCGAATTTTCCGCAAAAAAACCCCAATAATAGTAAGTGTTCACGCTACAATGACAACAATGGGAAGACCTCTTATCGTTACATTGCACGTGTATGACATCAAGTCATCAAGTTATTTGGTTTGGTGAATTAATTGTTATGGAAAATGACTCATAACGCGCAAACGTGCACCGTTTTCACTTGGTAGCTTCATGAATGCTACACTATAGACAGAGAAACAAAATTAAACCAAGATACTACTGCGATGTATGCAAAGGCATCTCTGGATACTATCCTTAAATAGTCATGCTAAAGTTTTCTAACTTCCAAGAAATAAATTACATTAGGATCCCGTACGCTACAAATAATTTACCCAACACCCAATGAATATGTTGCAACATAATCTACACAAATGATATAATGTATCTTACACTAGTTGAACCTCTTCATTCGCTCAAGTGAAGTTTGAACTTCAGCTATAGTTATGCGCATGGCAAACAAACAGTATTCAGAGTTATTATAAAACGGATGAGTTATATGCGCATAACAAAATAGCAATGCTATTTGTAGTTCCGGAGATATTTCATTACTGGTATAGTGTCCATATTATTTATGAATCTCATTTATGACGTCTTTTGAAAGCAACTGCCGTGGATACACAGAAATTCAAATGAACGGGTCGGATTCAAATGGAAAATTTCGACGGGCACTACCCCTGAGGATGGCAACGACTGCTTCCTCCCCGCAAGCCCAAGGCTTTCCCTAAGGATTTTTCCTTGACTTAGGCTTGCAGGAAGAAGCCTTGGGGGGGAACACCCCCACCAGGACGAGGGTACCTGGGGGGGGTGAATGGGGTGGGTGGGAGGTGAACCCCCCCATTCACCCCCATTACGACACCTTGTCCTCTATTTCAAAGACCTGGGGGTCGGAAAGAGGAGATGCGCCGAGCGCAGGGGCCTTCTCCTCACTGAGGAGTATGGAGGGCGATCTGATAGCCATGCGAGAAAGAGGGTGATGCATTACGCCTGTACAGCACGTGGCGGGGAACCACATGGTACACTGTTGGCGGTCTATACTGGCTTAACACGGCCCTCTACTAACAGTGCAGGTTGCGTTCGGGCGATTGCACGAAATCGTGCAAGTCAAAATTTTGTGTTTTCCATGCAGGAAAACGTAAGTTTGAATAGATGGCTATATCTGGGGTAATTGCGGGACTATTCGAGTGTTTTAGAAGTAAGTATCGAAATAGAAATGTTCAACCATTATTACATTAACAATCATGAATAGCAAGCTATAAATCATATAGCTTAAACTCTGCATGGAAGATGATATTAAATTACAGAATATCAAGAGACAAATGGTGTGAAATGCAATATTCAACATGCAATACTTCAAAAACTAAAATGGATAGCAAAGTTAAACTTCACTGAGTAGTATACTGTAATACAGGGTTTCGCATAGTATGCATATTTCTACCACCAATGAATTATTTTTTTTTAAATGATTGAATCAGTGGATTTGGATAATAAATTACTTTAAATCCCAAATCAATAAACAAACCCAAACAGCAGCTTACAAATTGGTAAATCTTTCTTTCCAGATGATTTTATCATTTCCTTCTTAAGACAATCATTCAAATATGGCACTGACTAGCATTTAAAAACTTGTATGTTCCATCTTATTTTTCATAATAACCACGAAAATGAAAGAGAAAATAATGCACGATAATCGAGTGCCCCCGTGTAATCTTGGGTTTGTTAATACTATGTATCCCATGATGCATTGCGACATTTGAGACTACGTACTTACATATAATATAACTTGTTGGCATGGCATGGATAATTGTCGGATTACTTCCAAATTAATTTGTCATGATTCCAGGTAATAATTAATTGACTTGTAATTGAAATTATAGTAGCAATATAATCTTTGCATATGTAACTGAGGATGGTACCAATCCTGGGATTCGAACCCACGTTGCTAGATTGTGAGTCCAATGCTCTACCAAATGTTCCAAAGGGGGGTAACCCCTCTGGCTAAGACCAGAACTAGTGAGCATCTTATGTCACACCCAGCTACACATAGGTAAAATGTCAATATATTCTATATTTCCCTGACAATTTTCTCTCTCTCAGATGTTTTACTAATTTATTACACCTACACCATTCTGATAATTACATCAATTTTATTGTCAAAGTCCATCCCAATATCTCAAAATGCTTTGTGTTCACGGAGATAAAAACGGTTTAGGACAGAGCACTGTTGTCATGGGCAACACAGTCACGTCGTTTTTGTAGATTATTTCCCATATTTTCACCTAGTTAGGCCATAGTTATTTGATTTCCTGGTTTCCGGATTGTTCTGTGATAATTTTGGCTTGGGCAGACACAAATATAAATAAATATAATTTGATATTTTGGTCAGTGGGTCGAGTGCAATATAAAACTAATAATAATTGGAGATTATGAATGGTCAGTTGGCAGAAAATAAATATAGTTGTCAACAATTGTCAACACTGTTCAATTGTAATGCACACTTATTTTCGAAGTACTGCTTGTCGATAGCAGTAATTGTTATCAGAACCATTGCCAGTCTTTGTTCAGGTCTAGTGATGGTTTATACAACTTGGTCCTTCACCATTTATTATAATAATTTTCTAAAATATAGAACACTGTTGGCAGAATATAATAAAAATAAAAATAAATATTTTTATTTTCCAAACTGGAAAAAATCGGGTTAGCGGATCCATAAACCATGAAATCAAATAACTATGACCTTAGTAGATCTAATATTATGTAGAAAAATATTTATAAAAAAGTATATACGTAAAATTCCATGCAGGCATGATCTTGCCACTTTAAATACTTATGATTACATCATCTGTCCAGAATTGGCATACTTTTATTTTTAACAGAATATGACTAAAACTGTAGCAAATAACATTGTAAGCATCGTTTATGATTTATTTCTTCATATACATACATTGTGTACACCGTTAGTTATCATCCTTACCTGTTAAAACCAAGGTCTCCGTGTGTTGACTGTATCAAACACAAACAGTAGTTACAACTCCTTCTCACAAATATATATGAGACCTGCAGGCCAAGACCAGTAGGAACATCTTATATCTCATACAGTAATCTAATAAACTGTAAACATTTGCTAAATATTTAGCATCCCAAATTGTGAACAAAATATGATGGTATATCACAAGTCAATCCTGTTCATCTTCTTCGAGTGGAGCAGTGAGCAGTAAGCAGAAGACTCATAAGCCCTAAAGCATCACTCATGGACATAACTGACTCCCGCAAGGTGTTGGTTAATATAATGTAATACATTACATTTATAATGTAATACATTACATTACTGTATGTAAAATGTAAATAAAATGTATGTAAATCTCGTAAAACATGGAAATATTAGCAGTACTTAAAGTTACTCTTACCAAATGGCGGGCATCCAGTCTATTTTGGGAATTTATAGGTGGTATTATATGTCGGTGATCACAAGTGAACAATACATAACTGCTGTATATATTTTATGTTTGATGATACTATGACCAGTTGCTATGCGAGGCTGAACAATGGCAAAGCTGTTGTTTTGTTCCGATAGTTGGACATGATTACAGTGCATACACCTGAGCAGTGTTTCAAGAGAGGGAAGAACAGTGAAATACGTGAATTGTTCTAGAAGATGTGCTCATGTATTACAAACATCTGTGGGAAGTTTAGTGACAAAATGAAGAATATTCCTGGCTGTTGACCCACACAGATGTAACTTTTTGGATCTAATCTGTCTTCCAGTTCTCCTGTCCTCTGAGTCTATGGTAATCACATTGGCCAAGTGTGTGTTGATGTCAGAAGGAAATATCAGTTGCATCTGGTCAAAGGAGAGCAATCTGAGCATCTCTGTGATGTTGGGTGTAGTGAGGGCAGATATTGGAGATTATTATATTCAGTAACCTGGAGCGATCATAACATTCACTCACTTGGAGAGATTATGGTGTTCAGTGACTTTGATAGATAATAACGTTCAGCTTCCTGTATAAAAATGGAGCGAAGAAGAAGCTTTGTGACTGACAGTCTAATAATTGAAGAAGATGAAGATGAATATGACCCGTGGTAAACCAAGCTGAATCTTCTGTTAACTTTACATTCATGTAACAAGATGTGATCTGCATGGTTCAGCAGTTAGAGATGTTTTACTGTAATAGTAATAATAATAATTATAATAATAATTTAATTATATTAATATTTTCCAATTTCAGGTTACATTCATATTATCTAGATGTATTTCCAATTTTATTGCAAACCTCACATGTATATTTTTGTAAATTTTCTACACCATGATTTCCTCAACTTTGGTTACAAGCAATGTATGATTATCCATGCATGCTTGTATTTCTTATTGATAACTCAATACCTCTTCCCCAGATAATTATAATTAAATGCCTGTGTCCCAAATAGTAACACCTGTGTGCCAGGTAATCATGTCGATGATAACTGAAAACCTCTGTCCTATATATACAGTTGTTCAACTTCCACATCATAAAATATCTTGATATCAGTCAGGATCAAACTCACTCTTTCTGATTGTGAATCATATGCTCTACCACCTGAGCTATGTAGGCTATGAGAAAACTTAACACAAATTCATCTAGTCTCTTCAAACAGTGAGAAGCATCCATTAACTGCATATACTCCATGATGTGTTCATACATGCAGAGATCAGTCATTGCACGAGGTACATGTGAACAAGGGCGGGTGGTAGCGCAGTGGGAGAACAGTTGGACTTTGCAGCCAAAGGTTCCAGGTTCAAACCCCGCCCAGGGGGCCCGGCATCAATGTTCGCGAAAGTTACCTTTCTGACCCGATATTGATAGGATGCGATGTCTGTAGAGTTGCAATGCAGTTATCATCCTTGGTCT
>JAUTBT010001756.1:0-10474 GCA_032361225.1 Lepetodrilus schrolli
CACACACACACACACACACACACACAGAGACACACACACACACAGAGACACACACACACACACACCACACACACACACACACACACACACACACACACACAATGTCCCTGTGAAGTATTCAAGTATAAAAAGCAACAATTACCTTTATATCAATGCCATGATCATATCCTTTTATAATCCATACAAATATTTTAATTCAATTTCAAGTTTAAAATATGAACTACAGTATTTCCTTTGGGTTCTGTTATGCTTGTATACTCTTCAAGTCATGTTCTTGACTTAGCACATTTCCTGCAGAACACATCCAGCCGTCCCCTATAACCACACAAGTATAATTTGTATATATATTTTTCATTTTATCCAATTTCTGCCAGAGCACTTTCATCAGCAGTCATCCCCCAAGTATAATTTCTTCACCATGCTTACAAGGCAAACCATACCCCACACTGAGATGTCAAATGCATCATCAGAGCATGAAGAGTTTGACAAATTGCATCCCAAACCCTGTACACCCAAGGCCAAGTGTCAGCTGTTGAATGGGCCTTGGTGTTACACAGTGAAACCTAGGCCACAGTACTATAAACTCTGGGGACTGAATGAGTAAAGGGGGGGTCAATTAGTTCCCGCATACCTCAGGCTAAATGTGAATGGGGGTGGGGGATATATTTTAAGGAACCATAGTACGGTAGAGTGTTTTAGAATGAGGAGACTTGGAGCAGAAATGACCCCTAGTCTCGTATAATTCCCTTTCTTGTGCATACAATACAACTTGCTGTCATTTCATAATGTAGAATGGGACATGGATACAGGAACATTCCTATATGCAGACATTGTGTAATAATTGTATTAGCTTTCATGCTTGTTATACTCTTTCAGAGATTGCTTATCACCATGTCCCTCAATAGATTTGATGTGCTTTTCATAGATGTAAAGTCACTTTAATCCTTTGGCCTATGTCATTTATCATAATTTGAAAGGATATTCTACATGTTCTATGGGGTGGAATTCTAAAGGTTTGAGTATATTTTCTGAAATTGAGCTAGTATACATGTACATTTTGCAAGTTAGTTCCAAACACTGTGGGTAAATGGTAGCACACTTTAGTGGATAAATATGTGACGACATACTACTTGTGGATATCAGGTTAACTATGACCCACTACTTATGATGCAGGATTACTCATAACAGCATTAAATACTTTATCTATGTTAAGACATCTACTAGTGTTTCGCGGCTGTAAATATTAAATTTATTCATTATGACTAATTATACTCTTGCATCATTTTTATGCCCTCGATATCTTTTAGGGGTCACATGGTTAGAGAGTCAAAATGTATTGGATTTTTTGCACCAGGAAGAACCATTAGATATTATTATATACTCAACAATATAAATTAAGGGCCAGTAGTGTTTTTGGACAAATACATTTAACGTTTACAGGCTCCAGGTAATCTTCAAGAACTTTCAAACACATTGGAAGAAGAAAGGCACCAGATTCCTTCAGTTTTATTCTGAGATTTGGTAGAAAGCTTCCCCACAAATTATTTTCAGGCCTTTAATTTATCTTGTCGAATATCATCAAACCTTCACATAAAAACTAAGAATATTTTCTGCACCATTCCAATGGGTGTATTCCTTGGCACACACTACAGATAGTCCCACTCCAAGTCTGTGACATTAATAAGACAGGTACCAAACACTTGGGAGGGTCACTTTAAAATTAGTTGTTTCAGCCCAGATATACTGTAATAGGATTTTGTGTCCATCTTGCATTGTTTCTATATTCAGATTTCATTTGATGCAATTTTAATAGACAGTCCAAAGTTTAGCATGCTGAATCATTATTGTTTTTTAATTTTTTTAAATACATTAAATCTCGTTTGCCTCACATACATCCCCAAGTTTCATGTAAATATGTAATACAGTGTATATAAAGTTTCAATATGAACATGATAACATTTAAATTTTGAGGATAAAATGTTCATATATTTCTTAAACAATCACGGAGAGGAGCACGTTGTTTTTAAAAAAACTTTGCCAATCTTTACTAGATAGTATTTAGCGAATATTAGACCAGGTGAATATAGCAAAGACATGTAGCGATCAGCTCACTGCTAATGTCACACATTGGAGTCCACATACATACATACGTCCATACAATGTCTTCAGAGGTGCTATAGAAACTAGGTGGTGAGTCCATACTCAGTGATACCTGCCCAATGATACCCACCCAATGTCAGGTCATGTATCCCATAACATCCCTAATCCAGAGGTATTTACCTGTATATTAAATTTCTCCCAATCAACACTCTTCAACCGTATCTTCCATTCTTCTGCTGTGAATTAAACCGAAAAGTGAATTTGTAGCAGAGGTGTTTTTTCGTGATTTAAGCAGATATTGAATCCAGGTATTCAATGTTTATTATTGAATAACTATTAATTAATATATGGTGTAATAGTGGTAAATTTAATAACTATGAACAGGATCACAATCTTAAACATATTTCATTGAATGCTCATAGTCTCAAAATCAGTAAGATAGGTATATGAATTATATAGGTAGTCCATTTACATAGCACTCTGTCATATACTAGCAGCATACTCAATGCTCTTAAAGATGAGAGAATTATTTCTGGAAGGCAGTTTTAAACAGATTAGTCTTTAGTCTGATAATTACGATTCTGAAACATGAACCCACCCGTCATGCTTCATTCTCTCCATAATTGCAAACATGTTTGAGTTGCATGACTTTATTGGAAGTAGATTTCTCAGGCATATTGTTATTCTAGCTCGAGATTCCTCCATGCTGATCATACGAGACTTTTTATATATGGGTATGGTCAGAGGGGAAGGCTAGAGAGCAACCATGCAGCAGATGGATTTAGAAATCATTATGAAAACATTTTTAATTGGAAAAGGATTTTCATTTTCAGTAAAAAATACGCAAGTAGACTTTGTAACATCCAATGGCTGCAGGGTGCTTGTTGTTATTGGCACGTGACAAGTTGACCCCTGACAACAATAAATGGTGTTGCGAGAAATGTACACATATTTGAGTAAAAAACTTTCAGAAATATTATGCGAGGTGATTACGAGCATATTTTAATGTTTTTTTTCGTCCGCACCCAGCAGGGTACTGAGAAAATACCAATTACGATACAGGTTCCGTTCTATCCTCGCACCCCAACGGTACCATTATTACCCTAATAATTCTAACAGGAGAAAATAATTAAATTTGTAGTCGTTTGAATTATTAGAAAAATGATTATAACATTTTAAATGATCAGTGTTCGTATAATTATGGACAACCAAATTACAGTACAAAATATGGTTGTAATTGAAATGTTAACAAAAAAGGACTTAAAAAAATTCCATTCAGGACTCACTTCATGTCTGGCACACATCTAGAGAGAAATTTACGCAAACAGCCAACCAATGAAATCATTTTCCCCTATGAATTTGGTGTAAGAATCTATCCAATGAAATAGATTTTATCATTGTTCTATTTATAGCTCCTAAACTGTTTGTGTATGTTTCCTTCTAGATGTGTGCCAGGGGTACCACATGAAGTAAGTCATGAATGGATTAAAGTACAGCTGGGGTGCGAAGATGGTTCTGCTCTAGTCTTCCCCTCTGACCATACCAATAAATAAAAAGTCTATAATTATGGTCAGCAAGGAAGGGTAGAGGAATCTCGAGCTAATTGCTATTCTTGGATGGACACTTCTACTTTGAGAAAGGTGTCACACATACAGTTATGCCATTCATATTCAAACAGCTTGTAGTACTACAGTAGTAATACCAATGGCTTACCATATTTCCCCAATTTAAGTACCATAAATTGCATGGATTGGATTGTCTACATCCTGAATGAATGATACTCTGCCTAAAGCTATGATTACACCTGAATGTTATGAGCACATAGAGTGAGTGTTATGAGCACATAGAGTGAGTGTCATGAGCACATAGAGTGAGTGCTATGAGCACATAGAGTGAGTGTCATGAGCACAGAGTGAGTGTCATGAGCACATAGAGTGAGTGCTATGAGCATCAGTACTGTGCTTAACTCTTTCCCTGCTGGATTAGGCTCAGGTACTGCCCTTTAGGGCATCGCAGTTGCCTTCAGCATTGAGAGGGTTAAATGTGTGAATGATATGGTACAATGAGTACTGTGTCTAAATGCTATATAGTGTGAATGCTATGCTATGAACACTGCCTAAATGCTATACAGTGAATTTTATTCAATGTTAGAAATTCAGAAAATAATAAGGGGGGGGTCCTTCTCCATAGGCCCAATGTTAATTGTGGTTACATCTGTAATTTGCATGGGATTCCATAGATACCTATAACATTGTCAAATGACCCCCTTTAATTCGAACACTATTAATGAACATGCACACAGCTTAAATGCTATGGTGTGAATGATATGGTACTATGAGCATTGTGCCTAAAATCTATGATTTGAATGCTATGAGCACTGTGCCTAAATGCTATAATGGGGAGACATGTTTACCATGCTCCCTTGTAATTACTAATAGTCTAACACAAACAATCCTGTTTGCATGTCTGGGAGTGCATGGCAATACACATGCATACTTTCAAAATAATCTTGATTGTCTTTGATAACATTATCCCAGCAGAAATATTGACATTATTATTTCAGCAAAGTGCACCATAGAAATATTATTCCAGGCGAATGTTGAAAAATTTCAAGACAAACTCGTAGAAGAAAAATGCCAAATCTGAGAGCTATCTAAGTTAACATATGATGGCCTATGTGCTTGTATTATGAAAACTACAGTACAGAAGTCCATAAATCTTGAATCGTAGCATGTGTATACAGTGTTCAATGTTCAAGTGTTTGGTCAACTATACATGCCATAAATCATCCTGCATATGAATTGAACCAAACATACATTGATATCAGAGCAAGGTAGGCACTGTTCAATTCAATGTGATCGGATTCGCCTTTATTGTATTTATGGCACTTGTACCTGTTGTAAGTGGTTCAGTTATAAAGTCGACTTTGTTAGGTTTTTCACCACATTTGAACCGTACTGAGTTTGCAATGGTATTGAAGGCGAGAGCTAACATAATGTCGTTTGTGACTACATTCATAGAGTTATTAGCCGGTAAACGGCATTCTACAAGATAGAACATGTTTTACATGCTACTAATTTCATGCGCTTAGCATGTCATGAGTCACTGTCTGCGTGATATTTCTGGGTGTTATGGTATGCTAGTGTACGCTAGTGTGTACTGGTAGGTGTGTGCTGGTACACAATAATTATTAGGTTATGTCAGGTAATTATTTTTTTCCAAATCTTGTCCCAATTGACACACTAGAGCATTCATAGTGTTTAAAATGCAAGTAAGAAAACTATTTAGCTCAAGCAGTTTAAAGCTAAGTGTATGCTATCAATGGGAATAACAATTTTTTCCCTACCATCCCTCTTAACAATTGCCCTTTATGGACTCTTTTCGACAACCCTACTAAATGTATTAGTGTGCACATGCTGCACAATTCAACAAATAGCTGTAAGCATATCCTAATAAAAGATTTTATCGAGTGTATGATGTTGAATCCTGCACTGTTTCCCCTATGGCAAAATGAATTGGAGACAAGTCTGTATTTTTAAATGGTTATGTGTGTAAAGCCATAGTTATTTGATTCCCTGGTTTACAGATTTTTGTGTGAAAGTTTTGGGTCGGGGGAGTCGAAAAATATAAATATTTATTATTTGATACTTTGACCAGTCAGTCGGGTTGAATATAAAAACTATAACAAATGGAGATAATGAATGGTTGGTTGGCAGAAAATGAACATAATTGAACAATATAATTATGATCCATAATGATCATAAGCATAAGGACTCATAAATTGTTCAGCTTTTAATGCAACTAATTTCGAAGTACTGCTTGTCAATAGAAGTAATTGTTATTAGACTTTTTTGATTAAGTGTATGATGTTGAAATCTGCACTGTTCCCGTATGACTAAATGAATTGGAGAGAAGTGTCTATTTTTATCTTCTTTTCTATTCTTTTAGATGCATACATGTCTAGACAGAGAATCAGGTACATTAAATTGTATGATATAGAATGGCTTAAACCATGTAGAGTGCAGTAGTTTTTTGATTAGGTTATAATTGCCCTTTCTTTGTTCTGGTCCTATATACATGATGCAATATGAATAAGAATGACATAGGTTATCTGGGACTGTCTCACCCTGTGGCCACAGTCACATTCCAAGATGAGCTAGCACATTTTGGATGAAAAGTTGATGGGAATAGAAATTAGAAAGTAATACAGGCTAAATATGTCAAATAATTTTTGTAATTACTACCTTCATTTTCATGATAACAGATTTAAGTATCAAGACTCAATTGTGTACTTGTTTATAAATATATTTATCACATAACATTGTTTGGGAGTGAAATAAACCCATGCTATAAATATTATTATTTTCACTAGTGTAATAACACAATGGATTATTATAAATTGTATTCATACATGATGTCAAAATCTTTTTGAACCTCTTTTAAAGTTTCTTCTTGAGACGTAATTTATTAATATTTACATATTTATTGCAACTATATTTTGTCTGCATGCTTTAACCCAGTTCCCAAGACAATTTCCTATATAGTGTTTGTGACTGGAACTAAACATTACAATAGTTTCTACAGTTGTGATTAATAGAATCTGACATTCATGTTCATATATTACTGAATTTATTCAACCTGTTGGCAAAAATGATATTATGCTCTGCAGAGCCTCGCATAATATCAGTTTTGCCAACTCATTTAATACTGTAAATCCATTAAGATATAACCACTCAAATGAGATCCTCTATAAATCTACTTACCATTAATGTGTCCCAAATGGAGAGAAAAAAAATAATTCATTTTGGTATTATTAACTTCATTTTTATAATCACAGAATTAAGTATTTATACACTCATTCAAGACTCAAGTGTGTACCTGTTTCTTAGTACAATTATATACATATGATGTGGTCCAAATGTTGTGCAATGGTTTCCCTGTATACTTAGTATAGAATATGCCCAATGTTGTAAATATATGTTGCAAGCAGGATGGAACTTGCAACACCCATAGCACTGCAATCTGTAATGTCTATAGCTTTGAATGCTGCAGTAAACCTGTGATAAATGGTTATGTGTGTAAGCTTTAATTACAAATGTGATGTCAGTGTATGAAATATACATATGCTGACATGTAGAATATATTTTTTTATCGGTATACATATGCATATGTACTAGAAGTCATAATGCTTTAAAATATTGGCTATTGGCATGACTGCCTCACCCAGTATGGGTCTTACTGACTAGGGTTTATGTACATCTATATGGACATTGAAGAATGCAATGGACCATAAAGATTCCGATAGACCGCGAAGATCTGATTTCTTGGTTGACCAGACTCAAAAGCCCGATTTTTTTTTTTTCAATCGGCACTAATCAGTTGACTCATGCCGAATCTCAGTTTGAGGCAATGCCATTCACTGCCAGATTAACCCTGTATATGCCTACTGCTAATAATTGCCCAATGTATACTGTATTCATAGCTTTAAATAAACAGCCAGGCCCTGATATTATGAAACTTTCTTGAGATTTCATGCTCAACTCAAAAGTATTGTTCACAAATCCACGCGTGAAATTTGAGCTTGAAATCATACCCAAAACATTTTGTAATCTCTGGGCCTAGCATACCGTTTCACAACAACATCCTAAATTTAAGAGCTCCTAACTTTATGACCCAGTTTATCACCTCTTAAACATGTTAAACTTGGGTGTCGATTTAGGAAGGGATGATACTTGTGATGTTGTCATGAAACATGTTTATGAGGCGATAACTTTTAGGAGAATTGTATTATTGCATTATTAGGAGGGTATCCACTATTTGTGAAACTGGGTCCTGGTGTTACCACCTATTCAGGAAGTGGTGCACTGGAGAATGCTCTCCAACCAAGTAATTAGCATCTAATTCTATCTTCTCCATACAGATACTGTGTGGCTTTAATGTACTACTACTACGATGAGACTTATGGCACAATGATTGTTACGTGAAACAGGACCTAGCCCAGCCTGTGTTTCACAATAACGTCGCATTGTAGTCAGGGCCTAAATCAGGCCGGACGCCATGCTTATACTATTGCAGGAAATGATGTAAAATTCGGTTTAGGACCAGACTACTGTTGGAACACTTTCGTGAAATGCAGGCCTGCGGTTGGTTACTTATAGTACTGTTACGGCTGCAAGAATAGAACCTAAAACATGTTGTTTGAGTTGGAGGGTCTGATGGTTTTTATTGGACATTTGTGCCATGTTTCATGTGTATATTATGATGTATGCTGGTAACTTGTTGACGTCTTTATGTTTTTGCTAAAACCACCAGCCTTCATTTGTATCATGGTTGTTGTACATTTCAACTAGCATTTGAACTAAAATATACCCATGAAGTATTTTACTTTATTCCACAAAATTAGGGAAACATTTAAAAAATAAATTTAACATTAAAAGATAAGTTATTATTCAGAGTTTCTATCCACTATTTGTGAAACCCGGTCCTCATGTTGACACTCATGCAGGAAGTGGTGTACTGGAGCATGCTTTCCAACCAAGTAATTAGCATCTAATTCTATCTTCATACAAAATCTGTGTGGCTTTAATGTACTACTACTACAGACCTGATCTCTCTCTCTTTTTCTGCCTCCTTCCCTCTCTCTCCCTCCCTCCCTCCCTCTCTCTCTCTCTCTCTCTTTCTCTCTCTCTCTTTCTCTCCCAGGAACCGAAAACAAGATACTATTTCATCTCGATTACTTGTACATACATATGCCAGTATCATCATTGTATGTTTTGAATTAAAACAACTAAAAAAAAACCCCCAATAAAACAAGTGCATGCTATATTTATTATTTTAGGATACTAGTTTTATATTTTGTTATTAGTTTATTATTATTCTTTGTTATTCATAATTCTATCCAAACTATTTCACATGTGTTATATCGACAACTAACGTGTCAGTGAGTGAACTTTCCAGGTATATCTATTCCCCATTTTCTGCAAACTAAACAGAAACAGTTTCAAACACCTTCATTAACTTCCTTAAGTTTCAACTTTCTTAGCTAGTCAAGCCTTGACATATTTAACATTTTTTGTCACTTGCAGTCAGTCTTCACAAGTTGTGATAGATTGATATCTGAGTGCATGCACACTTTTGACTGCTGGTGCGCTCTGGTGCTCTCTGGTGCACTCTGGTGCACTCTGGTGTTCCCATTGTAGGTTTTCTCTGTGTAGGTGTTCTGTGTAGGTGTTTTCTGCATGGTGTTGTAGGTATTCTCACTGTAGGTGTTCTGTGTAGGTGTTTTCTGCACATAGGTGACATAGGTGTTCTTTGTGTAGGTATTCTTTGTGTAGGTGTTATAGGTGTTCTCTGCACATAGGTGCTATCAATGTTTTCTGTGTAGGTTTCTGTGTAGGTGTTCTCTGTATAGGTGTTCTCTGTGTAGGTGTTCTCTGTGTAGGTGTTCTCTGTATAGTTGTTCTCTGTGTAGGTGTTCTCTGTATAGGTGTTCTCTGTGTAGGTGCTCTGATGACTTTGGGGAGGCTTCCCGTAGCTAATGCTATACAGTGCTACCTCTTCATCGTCCACGATCCTACTAACACATTTCTGACATGATAGTCATTGCCAGACAGTAAACCCTGCGTCAGTTTCTCCCTTCACTGAGTGGCGGTTATTTAACCCATTGCATCACATTTGACATTGCCAACACTTGCAGATGGGAATCTGCTTTCCCTTTGCCTGTTAATTTCCCCTGCAACCTGGTTACAATATTGGTTTTAATCATAACTTAACTACAACATATGAGTATTATCATAAGTTAACGGAACAATCATGTCTCCTATCTGGGCACAGGTGATGCTAAATGAGACGTGAATTGTAAATGATGAGGTAGCTGGTAGTTATGAGGTAGCTGGTAGTTGTAATCCCCTTGGTACGTGTGGATAGAAAGGTACAAGGATGGTGAGTACATCTGGGTCAATTATCAGGATGCACCATCAAACATTCTATGGTAATTATCATCCTGGAGCACCTGCGGTTACTTATAGTACTGTTACAGCTGTAAGAATAGAACCTAAAACATGTTGTTTGAGTTGGAGGGTCTGATGGTTTTTATTGGACATTTGTGCCATGTTTCCTGTGTATATTATGATGGATGCTGGTAACTCGTTGACGTCTTTATGTGTGAGGGCGGGTTGTAGCGCAGTGGTAGAACAGTTTGACTTCGGAGCCAAGGTTCCAGGTTCAAATCCCACGCCGGGAGCCCGGCATCAATGTTCGTGAAAGTTACCTTTCTGACGCAATATTGATAGGATGCAATATCTGTAGAGTGGCAATGCAGTTATCATCCTTGGTCTTGTCAGTACCAGCCGGTGCTCGCAGGTTTACTGCAACA